>JAMKQA010007640.1:0-18253 GCA_024699735.1 Posidonia australis | reverse complement strand
TACACATACAAATATACATTTGTTTATCATATACATATGCATATGTATGCACTGCATCAAACAACAATTATAAGACATCTTGGGTAGTTCTCAATACCAAAATGAAAATTCTATATTAAACATGAATTAGGAACATAATTAGCAGGTACACAAATTACGAATCATAAGGCAAGGACCTCAAAAGTTTTGATATACAAATTACGAATATACAAGAATATTACCAAACAGACTACTATGAAATTAAATCATGTCATAAAAGAAAATTTAATCATGCTATTATGTACCCCCAACATCTAAATCTCTGTATCCTAAATTTATCAGTTAATGATGAATTGAGGACAACATAATGAAATTGAAGAAAAAATGCAACAAAAACAAACTTATATCCTACTATTACAATGTTCGATTAAAATTTTCAAAAATAGAAAACATACAAAGTAGAGGAGGCACCTATGTTGGGCCAACGGAGGATGAGGAGGCACCTGTGCTGGGCCAATGGAGGATGAGGAGGCGGTGGTTCTGCCCAATCAGTGGAGGATGGAGGCACACAGCAGCGAGGAGGCAAGAGTCACAAAGGGCACGGACAAGAGGGCACAGGCAGGAGGCACAGACGCACGGACACACTTTTCGCAAGAGACCCGAGGAACAGAGGGCAGCGGCGAGGAGGCACAGAGGAAGGATGCTTGGACGCAGCGGCGAGAGACCAGAGGAACAAGGGACAGCGGCAAGTGACTAGAGGCACAGACGCACTTTTCGCGAGAGACCAGAGCGAGAAATGAGAGCAAGAGATGAGAGGGAGAGAAGAGGCAATGGGATGAAAAGGAGCAACTTGGTCGCGAGTCGAAATTTTAGGACAGATATAGCGAGGACAAATACCGAGGATATGTCATCGCTATTTCCTCGTTAATTATATATCGAGAACATAATGAGGATATTTCCACGATAAATCCTCGCAATCTCGCTATATGCATGCTATTTTTCCTCGGTATAATTTTACGAGGACAAATCCTCGCTATTTCCTCACTAGAGATCCTCGCTAATTCAATAAATTGTAGTAGTGTCGTCTCACAATGGAGTGAAAGAATCTACAGAAAGAAGTAAAGTGATTAGGTGAACGACATTTAAAATACAACCCCACGGAATCTACAATAACATTTAATATGTTTTTAGAAACCACAATGAAAGCACCTACCACCCCGAACACAGTAAAAAATGTAACAGAGAACGTAGTCATTGTCTAGTTATTATCTATTAATCACTTTCCTCAAACAAGAATATTTTCTTATTCAATATTTTCTCACTGAATAAGAAAATATTCTTAAAAGAAACAAGAAACAGAGGAGACTTTCTCAATATTCACTTTTAGTGACGGTGAAGTTAATGAAAGAAAACATGATTCAAAAGCATGTTATTCAGTAGCAAAGTCAAGAAATCCAAATCCAAAATGGAAAAGTTGGAAGAGAGTTGAATTACTCAATGCTCATTTCATGATTCCCTCCTCTCTAATTATACAAATCTTCCACTCTCTCTCCTAGTTTACATGTTCTCTATATCTCTCTCTCTCATACATCGTAATGGCAGTTTAAAAACCAAACAATAATATTTAAATAATTTTTTCTTTAACTCTTTTCTCAAACGATTTTAGATTTTTTTTATTGTATCAATATTGGTGTAAAAACCAAGACTTATATTTCAACTAAGAAAAAGAAAAATCCATATGTATTATTTTTTTTTTCCCAAAATATAGTCAAAAAAAAAACCCAATGAATTTTATTTATTAAACATTTTCTTGGCCAACTAAAAAAACAAAACCCTATTTACCAACTAATTTACGAAAAAAAAAAAAAAATCTAAACAAACAGGGCCAAATTTGTCTTCATCGATGTACTAGTTGGCAGTGAAAGGTGGAGCCCAATGTTCTGAGAAAGAACAGTGGATCGGAGTGAGTAATAAATGGGATTCAGCCACTGTTGTTCCTTATCAATCACCACTTGGCCTTCCGCGTCGGAACAGCTCCAAAGCTCTTCTCCTAGGAGGAAATGTTACTGGAGTAAAAAAGAAGCTCTTTTCCCTGAAAAAAAAAAGAAAAGAAAAAGACGAGAAGATATTCTCTTTGGAGAGATAATATTATGGAGTAGAGAGAGAGAGAGAGAGAGCAGCCAAGCACTTTTGTCTATTTCACTTGTATGAATTCGTCGCTTTTGTTTCCCTCGCATCGTCTTGTTCCTGTCAACTTTGCTCCTTTCTCAGAAATAGCGTAGACAACCACCTCTGGTATTGAAAAAAGAAAGGAACATCCACACCAAAAACACACCACACTACTTCAACGAACGATCCTCTCTTTGCTTGCTCCTTGTTTCTGATCATGTTGAGATGAGATGGTCCCATGTCAAGCCTTCTCCTCACCTCAGCTCTACTTGTCACGGTTCTCATTATCAATGTTCTCGGACAAGCAGCTCCTCCTGTTACAGGCAAATGGGAGGCCTCTACGCCTCAGGTAAGGACTACCCACTTCTCCATATATATATTTCACTTGAATTCTCTTTGTGTTAGCGGTGGTAATTGGGGGGGTTTGCAGGGGATGCTGATGGAAGACAAGATCCGGTTGGGGTCGACTCCACCGAGCTGCCACAACAGGTGCAATGAGTGCAACCCATGCATGGCTGTGCAGGTGCCAACGATGCCAGGAAGGGACCAGACAGGGCTGGGGTTCGGGAGGAAGGAGGTGTTTCCCATGAATCGAGGAGGAACTGTGTCCTTCAGAGGGTACCCCAACTACAAGCCTTTGGGATGGAAATGCCGCTGCCATGACCACCTCTTCAATCCTTAGATTGATGATGTAGCACAAGACATAGAGAAGAGGGTTCATGCCTATCTCTGTGAAAGCTGCAGCCATGTTTTTTGTTTACTTGAATGGATTCCTCATCCTATAATGGGTTTTCAATACCCATCACAAGATACATCTTGTTCTCCTTCTTCATTGTTTCTTTTCCTTGGGTTTTTTTTTTTTTAACAGATGTTTCTTAGAAATGTTTTTTTTTTTTTTTTAATTATTGGGAAGTGAACACTGAAACAGTCACTGTGATGTTGATGCTTTGGTATTTATTACACTGTACAGAAGCCGAGTCTGGGAGGCCTCTCAGCCTTCTCATTAATCGCCATTGCATAAATGAGAGGTTCATGTGTCCCTTCCTTTTCTTTCTTTACTGCCATCTTATCACATTGGGATTTTGATTGACGCCAGGTGTCATGTGTCATTGATGTGCTGATGCTTGCAATCCTGGCTATCTTTTAGGGTATGGGACCTTTTCCATTACCTTGTCTCTTCGATTTTTTTTCATTTAGCTCACGTCTCGCCCGTTATATATATGTTATGTCACCAGTCTTGTGATTTTTAAACTTAGGATAGAACTATAGTATGGTTTGGACATAGGGATCTCCTGCTCGTTTCTTTTTCTTTGAACCTGATAACTTAAGGTTGTCCCTATTTTGACAGATTTTAGCAGTATACACTAGTATTAAATTAACAGGTAAATTAGTCTAATATACACTATTATTAAATTAACAGGTATAGTAAAATGAATGGTTTCGGTGAAAAACAAAGATTAACAGGTATGGTGAAATGAATGGGACTATTATTGTGTCAGACCTACACATGGGAAAAATAATAAATTAGAAGTTGATAAAATAAATAATTGACTGACTCTGTATGCTCTAGTTAGAATCCTTCTCCCACCAGTAAAAAATGACAAATGCCATGGATGCTTGTCTTCTAGTCCAACATAACACATACACGTGATGGTTATCCTTTCCCTTCCTCTACTAATCTCTCTATTGACAGTTCAATAGATGCCTTGTACCTTGAGCAGCATAGTGCATGTGGGTTATTAGTGTAAGCAGTATTTTTTTTTCATCATAATTGTTTTTTCAGAACTCAGGTAATTTCACCTTCATACTTCCTAGTTCAACCCTGAGCATGTATGTGATCTTTATGAGATTAGTCCAATTGATCCGGGATGTCATCCTGTAAAAACTTACTTAGGATGAGGCTCGTGCTCTGAGTAATTTGCTTTACAATCCAGTATGCCACTTGTATCATATCAATAGCTTGAACATGCTTTCCGCTATTACAAATCCAAATGGGAAACAATTTGAATAATCACTTCAACTGCATCCATGGATAAGATACAGTCCTGGCCTTAATTTAAGTCATCAGTCGAATAGTTGTTGTCACATCCTAGGGGATCGCGGCTTCTCATCATATAGATAGAAGTGGCAAGACAAGTTGACAAAACGGATTCAGGTCAATATGTTTTATTCCAATCTGAACTCAAATCATTTATAAACAGATTGACGACCTGTTTAATCCGTTTATTCTATAAAACGAGTTAGATAGGTCAGTTCGACTTGTTTAATCCCTTAAACTTGTTTAATTATATCTAACTTTGAGTATTATAAAAAAAAAAAAAAACCTAAACAATTACTCACAAAACACAAGTGAATAATCAAGTAAAGTAACATAAAATGTTAAATATAAATCAAGCTTAATAATTATATATTTTAATAAATTTAAATTAAAAAATCATTTATTTAATTTCTTATATGGATTAGCGAATCATAAACAGATTAACTCTATTGAATCTAAATTCAATCCATTTGTTAAATGGATCAAATGAGTTGACTAATTATTATTTTTTTTCTTAAATTCACTTACAAGTTGTTTATTACCGAACAAGGTATAGTTCAATTGATACGTAATTAATACTTCAATTGGAGGGTCGCATGTTCGAATCTCAATGGACGTAGAAATTTGTAATAAAAAAAAAAAAGGATTGTTTATTCAAAGAAATCAAACATGTGACCCATCTAATGCTGTGAAATCACCGAAACAAACATACCCAATATGGCAAAGCTAAGAGAGATGAGGAGGCCATCAGGAGCCTGCTAGAAATCGTTTGATGCTTAAGTCATTGTGGAACAGTGACGTGGAGAGTGCAGACAAATTAGTAATATTGTAACCTGAGACCTCTATTTGGTCATAATAGGAACCCTGGGCCTAGCCTGGGTGGATCCAAGTCGGAGGATTGTCGGATGGGCCCAGTGGGCCAGCTCATAAAATAGTGAGGCTTGAATCAATCACTTGTATTTTAGCTAGTCCTTGCATTGTCTAAAGGCTACACCAAATTAATTACTTCTAGTTGCGGTTTAAACAGTCAGGTTGCTTGCATGACACAAAATTCTTGCACGTTTCAGTCAAGCTTTTAGTGCTGACAAGGAATTGACTGGTTGGCCAAGAATTTCATGCTATTCTGGGCAAATCGCCACAACAAAACATACCATCAGAGGTATTCGAAAACTACTGTCGTAAGTGTTAAAATTTACCGTAAAAGATTGTCACTATTAACCGAAAAAAACTGTTTCCCATGTCGGCATAGGTTATATATAGCGGTATATTTTTTTTTCCCGTATTTGTTGTTATAAGGCTAACTATACTGGAGTGTATACATGTGCCCATACATACGTTGTCATATATTATAATCAAAATATATTCTGTGCAAATTGACGACAATAGTTTTTTCTTGCACCATTACGTACGGTGTGAACTGTAAAAAGCCAGAAAGGGCATGCAAGCAGGCTTGTTGACGCAGGCTTCAATCCAAGCACATTAGACACTATTTAGATTAAAAAAAATCTGGCAATGTCCAATCAAGCATGACAATAGTAAACAAGCAAAAAAAACCTCACACGATGAAAACAAAGAGAGAGAGAAAAAAAAAGAAAAAAGAAAGAAGAGAGAAAACACAAAAACATGTAAATACATAATACTAAAAAAATTATATGGTATAGAAAGAACATCTAGCTACTGAAAATGATATAAAGAATTTAATTATTAATTATTAATATTAATTATGAGGGCTGGTGTAACTAATTGTTTGAAGTCAAAGAGATGTGTGGTTTGATTGCAATTGAAATAACTTATAAATATACATTTTTTGCTTATGGAGAGGAGAGATAAAAATTTATTAAAAGGTAACAAATAGAAGAACAGTAAATGGAATGGGTTGTAATAGAATCACTTAGAGAGAGGGGGAGGAGATGAGTTGTAAAAGAAATAGAAAATGAATAGAGAATAAATTTAAAAAAAACTATAGAGGGAAAGATAGAAATATCTAAATAATAAACATCGTAAAACAATAAATTAGGACTAAAATTCCATAATATTAGAATTAGAATAGGATAGATGGTAAATTAATGTATAAAAATATTTTTTTATAAATAAAAATACAAAAAAATAGTTGCAATAAAGTGGGTCTTTATTCACACACACACACACATAGATAAAAAATAATTAATTTTGTGAAAGCAAAAAAAAAAAAAAAATTTAATAAATTGATATAAATAGGAAACCAAAAAGATAGTCATTCATTGGAATCAGCAAAAGGAATACATAATTACAAATAAATAGTTGGACACCACGTATAGAAAATAATTACTAGGTCTCACAAATAGAATGAATGGACCCACATAATGAGATTGAAATTAAAATTAAAATGATTATTGGAATAAATGAATCTCATATAATAAAATTTTAAAAAAAAACTAAAAAAGGAGGAAAAAAAATCTATTCCCTCATTATTGTTGACCTATATCTTCTCTTTCTCTCTCCTAAATAGTAGTATGTAGTAGATAATTAATTTAGTGAAATCAAAAAAGAAAACAAAAATTTAAGAAACACACGTAAATAGTAAACCAAAAAAGAAGTTATTCATTGAAATCAACAAAATATATAATTACAAATAAAATAAATAAACTCCACATAATGAGATTAAAACTAAACAGGTCCAACATAAATAAACTGAGTAAACCCACATAAAGAGATTGAAATTGAAATAGTTGTTGGAATAAGTGGACTCTACATAATGGAATTAAAAAAATAGAATAAACCTAAAAATAGGAAGAAAAAAGAGAAAGTGAAATTCTACTCCCTCATGACTTTTAGTTTATATCTACTCTTTCTTTGTCGTAAACAACTGTATGTAGTAGAAGTAGATAGTAGGTTTCACTTAAAGTAACAAAATTAATTCACATTAGGTGAATTTTTATGTATGTTCCAGGATTCAAATCCGAGACCTGTGGCGAGTTTAAAGTTCTTCCAGCCACTATGATAATGAGCCATTGTCAATTAATTCACGTTATTGTCAACATTGTATGTAGTTATTAGGTACTAGGCCGTAAATGGACCACAAGGTGTGACCCCAAACATCCAACCTGGCCTAGTCCATTAACAACCTGCAGCTCTACGTAAGGTTCCATGGCCCATCCTCAAATACGTGGAATCAGAAATCCAGCAACAATGAGATTTAAGAACAAATCAGAAAATACATAATAAATAAGACAAAGACCTCAAATGCAGATGCCAAACCAAGTGCAATTCATACATCTACAGCACCAAATCGGACATGCGCTTGACATAAATCAAACCTTTTTGTTACTCTAATTTCCCAATATACAAGATGCTGGGAGATTCAGTGATTTCCAACCTTTAAGTTACTAAACAATGTCCGTAAATCTTTAAGTTAATGGGTCTTTTCGTGCGAACGATCACCGTGTCAGAAATTATGACTATTAAGTAGTATTTGGTAATGATTATAGGTAAATTGATTATAATGAAAAGTTAACTTTTTCTAAAAAATTGTCTCTCATAGTTTTTCATTTTCAACGTTTTTAGTGAGTTTTACACATAAGAAATAAATTAGTATTTTTAAATAAGTTGGCGTTTTTTCATATGTTTAGTTCAACTTTTTATCTATAAATGATTATTTTCAATAATTTGTAAAAAATAATAATTACCAAACACTACGTTAGAGTAACACATTAAGCATCTTTTGTTTATTCTAAGTTAATAGATGAAGAGGACTTTCTTTCTGAGAGGGTGGGATTAGAGTCATCAAGAAAGCAAACCAAGAAGGCATAGAGTCGATGTAATCAAGTAGGAAATCTCACGATAACAATCATTCATACTCCATCAGTTGATAAATAATACACCTACATAACATCTCCAACTTGACCCCCTATAAACCTAACAATACTCTCAATATCTCTCTACTTCTTAGATTTCTCCTAATATCCTTCTTGAGTTCGAATTCTCTACCTCCATATCTTTATCATAATACTTTTGTTTAACTCTGATGACATTTTAACAAGACTTTGACCAAATCCAACCTCAACTGCAAAAATTACCAACCTATCCTTCAATAACCATTACTTCCTCTTTCGAAATGTGGTCCCTACTATGATGTTATTTCCGTTATTACCATGCAAGCAACTAGAATTTTAGGATTTTATTAAAACACTAAATTAGAATTTTATTAATTTAAGTTTGATTTAGTGTTTTATGTTGGAATTATTAAAAGTATTACTACTACCTTGCTTAATTTAGGGACTTATGCTAAATCAAGTTTCCTTTTGTTAGTCTATTTACTTCCTTACTTTATTTGGCTTTAATAATTTTGTTAGCATGTTCTTATTTTTCTTCAATTTTTCTTGAATATGGTATATTATGGTTGATTAATGGATTCAACTTTAATATCCACTAACTAGTTTTGTCCTTGCTAATGTACTAGTTTTAACATGTTGATATAAAAATTAAAATTTTTGGTATTATTATGTTAATTACAGTTTTGTATTTCTGGATTAGTATATTGTTAGTAAAGACCATGTTGTTATTTTAGTTTCATATGGTTTAATGTTATATTGGTATATACCTTATGGGTCAATTAATATATAGTGTAGTTTTGATAACAGAAAGAAAGATAGGTAATGAAGCAAGATGGGATGGCATTTGGATAATTTTTATATCAAATATGTTAAGATGTTAGTTAAATGTTAACTTGGAGTTACAAAAATAAAGATTTTGAACTTGACAAGGGTATTAGGCGAAATATGAGATAGATGGATATTGAGAGTACTGTCAAATTTATCAAGGAAAAAATTTTAGATTAAAATACTAACATCTTGAATATAAAGGTGTTACAACAATGACATATTAATGTTATCAAATATATCTTCATCAATGGATGGACGATCACACATTGCACCATGTCGGCCAATAAATCTACCTAGGTTCTTCATGTAAATAAACGTAAGGTTTCCTAAGTAGCTTTGAAAAATACCTTGATAATTTTAATTAGAGTAAATTTTATATAAACCCTTATCTTTTTAACTTATTACAAATTGATTCCTCACATTTAAAAAATAATTTTAAAACCCTTGTATTTACCATTTATTTTAAAAACACCCCATGAGTTCGATTTTGTTTGTTTTCCATTAATGGCATTAGTCATTAACATAAATACCCTTACCTTAAATTTTTTATTCACCCATTGTATTTTTAAATACCCCCTTCTAATTGTTTAAAGTAGTAACTTTATAGAATCTTCTTAAGATGCTCCCATAAATTTTGTAATAAACCGATATATTTGTTACTGTTACTACACATTTTAAGAACAACCCCTAAATTTTGGAATACACTCCTCCATTGGAGATAACACAACATTAGGCCCATGATCATTCGGTTCATGATCGTTGACCTCAATGTCATTATAAAAGGAGTTGGAGGGGATAAATTGTTTTCTCCTTCTCAACATCATCCTCTCCTCCTTTACTTGCTCCCTCTCCTTCTCAACACCATTATCATCTCCTCCGTCCTTATCTTCACTGCCTCTTCTCCTTCTTATAGCTACTGCTTGCTATTTCAAAAAATATCGGCATCATCATTATATTCATAACTTAAATTATATAAACATTCAAAGTTTAAGTTTAATACATTCATATTTGAATTGTAATACAACAAACAAAACATTCACAATTTAAATTTAATCACTACTAGAAAAACAGAAATTTGCGAAAGTGTGGAGCGAAGGGCTGCGATAGAGTAAATGCAGCAACTTCTGCATGTAATCTGACACAAGCATGGAGTACTGCATTTGTATTTCTGCATTGTTTGCTTGCATTTCCTGCATTCAGTTTTCCTCATCTCCTAATCCCAAACAAACTAGGTGGTGAATTTGCATTTTCTTTATTCTTTTGGTTTTCCATTTGCGTTTTTGGTGTTTTCTAGTCGAGCGTCCTTCTTTAAATTCATCATTTTCATCGTTGCCTGATTGATTCTCTTGAGCGCCTCAATTGCACGAGGTCCTGTCAGTTGGCATGGTCACAAAATAATCTTCATTAATTGAAGTAGAAGAAGGCTAGGTCGAACAATCAAAATGTATAGTGGAAGCCACAAAAGAACCAAAAGTACTCTTGTGAGTAGTAAGGATGAAGACCACCTAAGGTTTATTTTTTTGACAAACTACCTACGTTCATTTCCTTTGAAACTTCCTTCCAAAGTTTCTTATCAAAGATTGGGTATTCACTAACATTGTCGTTTCCATATTTTTTTTAGTAAAGGAAGGTGTACTTTTTTTTTGAAAACAGTTATCCTATATTTCACCAAGGCCATACAAGCCTAATAAGGTCCATATTATCAGTATTATACAAAAATTGGAACCAAAAGTTCCGAATAGCACTGAATCAATGTTAGAATCCATTACTGGAGACAGAGATAAGAAAAGTGATTATGTAAAGGATGCATTCCAGGTAATTTTTCAGAATCCAGTCTTGGAAGCACAGCCTCCAGATTGCTTCTAGCGGAAGAGGGAAGAGAAGGAACTTGCTCCACCATCTGTGAGGCCATAGCTGCAGTAAAGTGAAGAAGTTCTTCCTTCTCGAAGTCTGAAACAAGAGTGTCTACCCAGAAATGCATTAG
Source organism: Posidonia australis (assembly GCA_024699735.1). NCBI lineage: Eukaryota > Viridiplantae > Streptophyta > Magnoliopsida > Alismatales > Posidoniaceae > Posidonia > Posidonia australis. Next base: position 7,443 of record JAMKQA010007640.1, on the reverse strand, counting down.
CGAAATGATATCATGAATAATAAGTAAATGTGATCTACTAAGGTTACGAAAAATCTTGTTATTCCTTTCTTTCTAAATCAGCCAGAGAGTGATTTGAAGTAGAATCGCCCATCCATGTGAACTTAATTCTAGTTTAAGAGGGGGTAAGGAGTAGAATAAGTCTGCCACACAAAAAAAACTTGGATACAAGTCTGAAGACAAGAGGAATCGCCAGACATGCCTTATAAAAGTACAGTTTAGGAAAAGATGATTGTTATTCTCAGTATGAACAGAACAAAGGACACATAGCTTAGGGCCATTCCAACCTCTTTTTGCTAGATTTTCTTTTGTCAATTTTTTATTTTTGAGAACTAACCAAGAGAATAGCTTAACTTTTAATGGAGTGTTTCTTTCCCAAATACATCTGTAAAAAGGAAAACGAATTCCACCATCATTTAATACACAGTAGCCAGCTTTCACAGTATATTCTTTATCCTTAGATGGCAACCAGCTCAAGATATCCTCTCTGGAATCAAGAACCATGGGTTGCAAGAGATTATCACAAAATTCTAGCTGTGATTGCAATAACGAAAAATCACTCGAGGAGATGTTAGACATGTCAAACAATTTATTGAAATCGGATCTAAAAAGAGCCATAGTGGCTTTAACAGATGCCTTCTTGAATCTAGCTATATAATATAATCCAGGCATCACGTATTTCAAAGTAGTTCCATTCCACCATTTTTGTTCCCAAAAGATTGTATTATTGCCATTGCAAACTTTGGAAGCAGTAAAGCAGTTAAGGAAAATATAGCATTGTTTGATGCTAGGCCAAAGAGGAGAGCAATTACTAATAGAAGAATTTAGAATTGCCCCAGGCCCGACCTTATAAAGATATCTGACCTTTAAAAGATTTTTCCATATAGAACAGTGATTGTTGGAAAAAAGTTGCCATAATAGTTTAGCTTTCAAAGCCATATTAAAATTCCTTAAATTAATGATCCTCCAGCCATTTTGTTATTTCGATCTGCATATATTAGCCCATCTAATTAAATGTAATCCTTTCTGATTTGAGGATAAAGAATTCCATAAGATTCTACTTCTAAGTTTGTCAGCTTCCTTCTCAATTTTGATAGGCATATATAAAACTGACATATAGTAGGTAGGGATAGCCGACAAAACAGCATTTAACAAGGTCAGCCTGCCCCCTAAAGACAAATGTCTAGCTTTCCATAATATTAGTTTCTTAGAAATCTTTTCTACCACAGGTGTCCACATACTGGCAGTGACCCTTTTATAATGCAAGGGTAAGCCAAGGTACATAAGAGGAAGGTCAGCCCTTCCACATCTCATAATATTGCATGAGGTTGCAATGGAGTCCTGAGATACTCCTATGCCAGTAAGAGAGGATTTATGAAAGTTGATTTTCAAACCAGAACAAGTCTGAAAACAACATAATATTCTTTTAATATTGACCATATTTTCAATGCTATCTGTTAGGAATAAAAGGGTATCATCAGCATACTGTAAATTAACCATAGTTGGTCCTTCATGAGGAAACTTGATCCCAGATATTAAATTATTTCTCATAGCTGATTGGAGCATGCGATGAAGCACATTTGTGGCTATAATAAATAATAATGGTGACAATGGATCACCTTGTCTTAATCCATTAGTAGCTCCAAAGAAACCTTTGGGTGAACCATTAATTAAAACAGAAAATTTAGCAGAGCATATACACATGCGGATCCAAGAAACCCATTTATCTCCAAAACCCATGCCAGAAAGAGCATCAAGCAAAAAGGTCCAATTAATATTATCAAAAGCCTTCAAAGTCTAACTTTAGTATGAAGCCAGGAATATTGGAAGAAACCATGAAGTGTAAGGTTTCTTGTGCCACAAGAAAGCAATCTCCTATTGATCTCCGAGCCAAAAAGGCACTTTGTGATTAATCAATAGCCACATTCAGCACAGGTGATAGCCTAGATGGCAAAGTTTTAGAGATAATCTTATAAATACTGTTAATTAGGCTAATAGGCCTAAAGTCTTTGATCAAAAGGGCACCATGTTTCTTGGGGATAAGAGCAATGAAAGTTTGATTGATTACAGAAAGAAAAGTTGGATCATTGGAAGAGTGAAAGGCTTGGAAGATACTCATAATATCTGATTTTCAGCATATCCTAGAAGTGGTGAAAGAAAGTCAAAGGGAAACCATCAGGATCTGGGGACTTGTCTCCAGGTAATTGAAAGACATTTACTTTTATCTCTTCTTCAGCAAAAGGGATTTCTAATTGATCAGGTAGAGGTATTTTTACTAGGATAAGGATATCCCAGTTAATGAGGATATTGAATCTTCTACCTTTATTAAATTGCTTAGTAAAATAATTCTCTATCTCTCTACAAATATCTATTGGGGATTGAATCATTACATCATTAATGGTGAGGGAGGATATATTGTTTACCCTTCTATGACACTTCACCATATTATGGAAGAAGGAGGTATTAAGATCCCCCTCTTTAAGCCACTGAATCCTGGATTTTTGTTTCCAGTAGGCCTCCTGTTCTTTTAGTAATGAGAGGTGTTCTATTCTCAAGGCCTTCTTCTCTTCACAGCACACGTTATTAATGGAAGAATGTTTAGCTTGTTCATCTAAACACTGAATTTGGGATTCAATATATCTAAGTCTTTTACTTCTTTTTTCCCTAATAGGGCCAATCCATTTCTTAATCGTTGGTTTTATGCTTTTCAGCTTGAAGTTGAACTCAGCCACAGGAGAGGATTGGGAAAGTGGGTTGGCCAACTTCTGCCAGCAATCCACCATAAGTTGCTCAAATCCTTCGATAAAAAACCAGGATTTATAGAATCTAAATGGTGGGGGACCCCAATCAGGTGCAACTGTATTAACTATAATCGGAATATGGTCAGATACCACTCTAGCTTTGCCAGAGCAGAAGGCATAAGGAAATTTCCCAGACCAGTCTGGAGAAACAAGGAATCGGTCTAGCTTTACCAATGTTGGCTGATCTTGAATGTTAGACCAGGTAAAAGAGAAGTTTTTTGGAGAAAAATCTATCTAAGAATTATGTTCTATGAAGTTATTAAATCTTTTCATATGAGCTGAGATTCCAGATTTAAGAGAATGCTCATGGGGGAACCTAATAACATTGAAATCATCCCCAAGAATCCAGTGATTGCTAACAAGAGTGCTGAGATAATATAATTCATCAATAAATAGTGGTTTCAAGTTGTGATCACAGGGTCCATATACCCCTGTGAGTCACCAGTCAAAACTATCTCCACAATTTTTAAAATTTAATGAAAGGCAATAATTTGTAGTTATACAATTGATTTTTTCCAGAACTCTGTCATCCCAACCAATAAGTATGCCACCAGAAGCACCAGTGGAGGGTAGATGCGACCAAGAATTTATTCTTTTTCCTCCAAGAAGTCTAAGGGTCCCAATAGTGAAAGTTTCCTTTTTAGTTTCACTAACAATAATAACATCACATTTATTGGAAATAATAAATTCTTTTAGCTCTCTTATTTTGTGGCCGGAACCAAGGCCTCTTATATTCCAAGCAGCAATGATCATTAAAAATTAGTGGAAGAACAAGAAGACCCTGTCTTCTTAAGAGGGTTGCTATCATCTTCTAAGTTGATGTATTCTTTATCCTGATCCTTTCTAATCTGATTAAAAAAACTGATGGCCTCATTTTTTGATCCAATAGAAATGCCAATATCCCCACAAAAGGATTGAAAATGCTCATATGAGTCCCATAGGAGAGGATCCATGTGATTAACTTCTGTGTTAACCAAATTATCCTTTTTTGAGTAGTTATCAGAGTGTGCCAAATAAGATTGAGCACTATTGGAAGAAGAATTGGAATTAAAACAGTCTATATTATCAAATAAATTTTGCCAATTGTTACCTGACGCATGCACAGGGGTAGGAGGCTGTGAAGATGGGATCTCAGATGATACACTGCTCAAGTCATCCTTTTCCATACAATCGTAGATCGCCAAGATTTTCTTGAATTTCGCCAGAGAAAATTTCTTGGCCCTAAGCTCTGCTTCCACAAATTTAGAAGTGTCTGTAGGTGCAATAGGGTTTGACTCCTGAGATGTAATGAATGGGATAATATCTACTGGAAGGGGGTGAGACTTTAGTAGCTATCCCTGGAGCAGGAGGGGTAGGCAATAATCCTGCAGCAGTTGAGGAGGATACAAAAGGAGTTGCCTGAGAGGCAGATCTGGTCCATACATTCTTCCCAGTTTTAGGATTCTTCCCACCATTGTTTACTCTCCAGCCTTTATTACTTTTAAAAGGTTTCTTCGTGGGATGAAGGTTTCTAGCTGAGGAGATTAGGGATGGTTTCTTGGGCCATCCAGGAGTTGAGCTCTGACTGGGAAGGGAAGAAGAGCAGATGTCCCAACTGTGTCTGAATTTGATAGGGTAGACAGTTCTTCCAAATGCAAAGAATCTAGTATCAGGTATATCCTTACCCGGGTGAGTCTTAATTCTAACTCTGGCAAACCCCAGGTATTTGACTCTGTCAATGGAAAGGTCAACCTCTAAAAGGTCTGCAAATTTCAAAATCATTAGATGAAAAACCTCTATACTCCATAGGTGGTGAGGAATCCCTTCCAAACGGATCCAAATCCCTTCCTCCTTCAGAGTAAGTACCGCATTAGAGCTAGGTGTCTAGTGAATGAAGGAGGCTGACAGTGATTGGAGGGAGGACCCATAGAGACTAAGGGTTTCGTTTTTTTATTTTAGGGGATAAGAACTTAAGAAGAAATTTACCAAGAGAGAAGTCACTAACCTCCACTTTAGAGGGGATAGGCCAGTTGTGTGAGATATGATGGAGAAGAGCATCCCTAGTTAGGTGTGCTGAGTGATCAGTAACTATAGCGCAACATGAAAAATGTAGAAGAAGGTCACAGGTTGTCTCAGAGGGGGGGATTACAGAAGGGTTATAGGGGGAAAGCTTGGCCATAGGGGGAGCAGCAGAAGGAGATGGCCTCTGCTCCTGAAAAAATTTACATATCGCAACAGAGTGAGAAGAAGAGTTACATTTGTAACAAGAGCCAATAAATCTGCAGAAGTTTTTAAAATGCCCACGAAGGCCACATTTAAAACAATGGCCATTAGCACGGTAGAAGCTTACCAAGAGAGAAGGTGCCTTCCTCCTCTTTTCCACCAACTGCCACCCGATAGAGTCTGGAGATACAGAGCAGTTAGAGGAGGCAACACTATTCTGCGACCTCGCAGGAATGCTAGAGGGGGAGGGGGGATACTAAGGCGGCAAAGCATGAGCCTCGAGAATGGTTATCAGCAGGGGAGAGATTGATGTCAGATAAAATCTCTGCTGCAGAGATTTCTGACAACAGAGACGAAGAAGCATTAAAATTATTGTGGGAAGGGGAAACGTTTAAGCTCGCAGACGGCGGAGCCATCTGGGCATTAATATCAGAAAAGACAGAATGGGAGAGCAGGTCTCGCGTGTCAGGCATGCCCTCTGACTCACAGGGATACTGGGTCCCCACCAAATCAGAGTTAGTAGAGTGATTAATATAAGTCTGCAAATTATACAGGGAATTACAATTATCCACAGAGTAATTAAATCGATAATAACTATTATCCGCTGCAAATCTCGGGGGAAGATACCGAGAGTAACCCCACACGGAGCTCGAGATGGGGGAACAGCTTGCCATGTCAGTTTTACGAAAAGTCCGCAACCTCTCCGTCTCTTCCAAACAGAGACGGCGAGCCCCTTCTCGGCAACCTACTGGTGACAGCAAGCCCACCGGAGCACTTGGGAGAAGAAGGGGATCAGATCTATCAGAAAAACAGCAAATCGATCCCGATCCAAAGGATCCAAAGGATCCCAGGACACAATTGGATGCATCCCTCAGAGATGCCTGAGTCAGAGCAATAGCATGAAGATAAGAACCTCCAATGAATAAAAAAGAAATGGGATATATCACCTCCAAAGCCTGAACGAAGTTCAGATCCACACACAGAGAGCAAGAAACCAGTTTATGCAGCCAGTTAGGAGATAACCCCTTACCAAAGAAAAAGCAATCCACATGAATATCTACATAAAGCCAGGAATGATAACTAGAATATATAAAATCATCGTCTTTTACTATCAAAAAACCAAATCCAGACAAGATACGCCCATCCCAGGGCCGTCTTCCCCTCTTAGGACAGGGGAAGTCAAGAGAAAGCTTTCTAAACTGCCAGGGGTCAAGACAGGACCCCAGAGCTGAGGGGGAAGAGAGATCATTCCCCGCCCGAAGCCCCAGCAAAGGGGAAAGCAGAGATAGAGAGGGTTTAGCTTTTATCGATCGACGGCAGGCCTTGACAGGTAGAGAGATCAGGGGGAGGTCTTCCTCCAGCAAGCTGACTTTGAACGCATCCCAATCAAGGTCAGTAGCATGCCTGAGAAGATCGCGAGAGCAAAGGTTCTGAGAATGGCGATTCTGAGAGCGGCAGCACTTAGGATTTCGAGAGCTTCGTCAGGGCATGTTTTAATCTTCTTGTTTGTTAAAGGAAGGTGTACTTATCTTGTACATAAAAATAAACACAAGAAATTAGTTAGAGATGATAAAATAGAAGTGTATATTATTAAAGCAAATTTAATTCTATGATAATTACTTATAAGTACATTCTTTGCAATAGAAATTGACTATATCTGTTCTGTCCTACTAGTGTGAGATGCAATCCATCACTCTACTACCGTAAGTTTTCTACATTGTTGAGTGGCCTGTAATAATTGAAACGTACATTATTATTTTAAAGAACATCCAAGATTGGGAACAAGACATTTACATTAAGCGTCCAAGTAACAAAATTCACAATAATCCTACATCCAAGTGGTATGTCATCAAAATAGTGAAATTTTAAAATAATTGATTGGGAACAAGAGATTGGTGCATTGTACAAGTAAATAAAGATTTTCTCTATCAAGTGTGTATACCTTGAACTTGTGGTATTCATAGCATTCATAAAGGAACATCCAACCCTCGGATAAAATCTACATCCCTTTGGATAAATAGAGAGAAACTAATCTTTACACCAGAGTAAATGTATGCAAAGAGTATTTATGCTAGTAAGTTGTATAAGGTAGTATCACCATCTTCTTATAGTCAAAGTTTATACAGGACCTAGTTTACATTTGTAGGAAAGATTGATAGGTGACATTCAGCTTCAGAAAATCTACTACAGTTATTGGTTGTTAGACTCATGATAGTTAGATTTTCTCAGACTACTTATGTAGACACTCCGATTTTGGGGTGACCCAAAGATGAGTTTTCCCATATGTTGCCTTGGGTATGACCCTTGAACCAACCTTAAACCCGTTGCAAGCTTGCAGCCCAGTTAGAAAACCAGACCAGTAGGGGAGAGCACTTAGCTAGCACACTACCTAGCATACATAACTAGCACACCTACCTGGCAT
>JAMKQA010007639.1:0-19712 GCA_024699735.1 Posidonia australis | reverse complement strand
AAATGTGTTGTGGAAAGTGATGTGGTTTACGAGTTGGAAGACGGTGTAGGCTGAGCCTGGGCCTTTGAGCCTAGTTGTTCGGGTCACCGCCGGTGTAGGCTGAGCTTGGGTAGTTATACCTAGTTGTTCGGGTCACCGAGCTCGTAGCGGCGTAGGCAGAGCCTAGTTGTTCGGGTCGCCGACGGTGTAGGCTGAGCCTAGGTCATTTGACCTAGTTGTTCGGGTCACTGATTGGGGCGTCTCCAGAGACGTATCTCCGTGCTCCTGTGAGGAACAGGAAATTGTGAGGCTTGTTGGCCGGGGCGGTGGCATCCCGAACGGGGAATCCCATCGCGGCAGTGCAAGGAGGTTGGGGAAGGATGTCCTCACCTACTGCTTGTGTGTCAGGTTACCTCTGATCAAGGTAACAACAGTAATGAAAGTGGAAATGATTAAGTAAGTAGAATGTGTGTAAGTGTGTGTGGTCAGGATTGGACTTGGGAAATGGTCCTCGAATCCTGAAGAGAAATAATGATGTTTTAGCCAGTTGCCAGTCAGTGTTTGTGTTTTGGTTTGAGTCCAGTGGGGCCTTGTGTTTTAGGCTGGATCTGGTTAGGAAGTGTATTTTTGGGGGAAAAATCCCCAGTGTGGTAATGGAATGGTTTTGGAAAAGAAAATGAATTTCTGAAAGGGTTTTGAAAGTGGTTTTTGAAATAATTTCCACATGTTTTGAGAAAGGAAAGGGTTGTGGCTTTTGAAAAAGCCTGGCTTGGGATTGAGGTCCAAAGTGTTGGTTTAATAAAGAAAATGATTTTTTAGGAAGAAAATCAAGTTTTGCAATGTTAGGAAACAGGTTTTCTTTAGGTTTTGTTGTGTTTGCTTGTAGTTGTGTGTTTTGGGGGCACGTACTGGGTGACTTAGATGTCACTCACGCGTGCTGTGTATTTTCAGGTGCAGACCGCTTGCAGCCAGTTTTCGATGCAGGAATTGTAGTTTCTAGCCGCGCATCGAGATCCTAGAGGTGAGCCTTAGTTACAGTCTTTTTGTTCTGTAATTTGTGTAATTAAGCTTGTGATACTGTGTTTTGGCAACGTGTCCGGGTTCGGGACGTTACATTACTATTATTGTGTACTTTTGCTGCTAGTACTACTGTTATTCCTTCTAAATTATATAGTTCCATGTTATAACAAGTTGGAGATGTTCTAACTTGAGGGAGAGTATCAGAGTAAATGGATTCTTATATGGATCATTGTGTTATCTATTTATTAGATTACTTGTGGATTAAGGATCCATTTGGTAGAGCTTCAGCTTTTGAATCTAAATGTAAATGTTAGTTTCTGGCAAAAAGTTGTTATAATCCAGCTTCTGGAAATGTAAAGGATTTACTATTCCAAAAACTACATGATTCTAAGAAGTTGGTAGTGTTTGATAGAACTGTTGGACCATTATAATTTCTGGAAAGAAACTATATATTTAAAAGCTATCCAAAAGTTCTACCAAACGGACTTTAAGTATATGTTCTTTTATATATAGAAGATTGCAATTCTTTGTTATGAATAATACATGATTCTCTTGCCACTTAACAATCTTCATTGCTACTAATTCATAATATAACTATATTCACTTTAGGCTTGTATTATATATGTGAGATTAGAAAAGAAGAAGCAGATAATCTATTGGTTAAGGTATGTGGTTACGTATATTGGATTTTTCAGATAAATGGCTATCCAGTAATCCAAATAATACAAACTACTAAACCACATAACATAATAACTCTAACATTCCTCTTCAAACTAGAGCATATATATCTATCATGCCCAACTTGGTATATAAAGAGTTAAAAACCCCTACACTTAATCCTTTAGTGAAGATATTTGTCAGCTGCTAAGGTGTTGAAATAATTCTTTGCATTATCATATTTCTAATATAATGGTAGTCAACTTCTATATACTTGGTCCACTCATGAAAGATAGTATTACATGTAATGAACACAGTTGCTTGTTTATCACAATACACAGAAATAGATGTCTCAACCATGAAACTAAGCTCTGATAGGAGTGATTTGATCTACATCAATTCACAAGTCGTTTGTGTTATGGACCTGTATTCTTCCTTAGTATTGGATCTAGATACTACACTCTAACTTTTTCTATGCCAAGTGATAAGATTTTCTCCCACATATGTATTGAATTCTTATGTAGATTTTCTGTCTCCTACATATCTTGAATTTGAGTACGCCTCTATCTTCAAGTGGCCACTTTTTCTGTACATTTACTCCTTTTCAGGTGCACCTTTGACATAAGCAAGAACCCGTAAGACTCCATCTCAGTGTATCTTTCTGGATTCATGCATGAACTGACTCAGTAGGCCGATAGCATTTAAAATGTCTGGCTGTATCACTGTCAAATATATAAGTTTATCAATCAACCGTCTGTACTGGTCAGGATTCTCCAACAACTCTAAAGCAGTATCCCAGAAGGATGGTGTCAAATCAATGGGAGTACTTTCTGGCTTGCACCCCAACAATCCTGTCTCTTGGAGAATATTTAAAACATACTTTCTCTGTGACAATGTCATTGTCTGTTTTTCCTAGGTAATCTCAATTCCGAGGAAATATCGTAGTTTATCCATATCCTTAGTAACAAAGTGTATCCTAAGGTGCTCCTTTATCTGCCTGATACCCATCATGTCACTGTTTGTCATCAATATATCATCGACATAAACTGTTAACAAGACGCATCCATTTTGTGTCTCCATATAAAACATAGAGTGATCAACTGCATATCTCTGAAACCCGCCTATTATAATCCCTGATTAAATTTTTCAAATCAGACTCTGGAACTTTGTTTGAACTTATAAATGGTTTTCTTCAATCTGCATACTCTATCCTCCTCAGGTTGCTCTATAAGTACAGGTTTTACTATATCACCGTATAGAAAGACATTCTTGATATCGAGTTGGCACAATTCCCATGAATTATTAATAGCAATTGATAATAATACTCTAATAGAGTTGAAGCATGTAATAGGTGAGAAGATTTATTTATAATCAAACCCATAAATCTGAGTGAAGCCATAAGCCATTAATCGTGCTTTATACTTGTCAACGGAGTCATTGGTGTTGTATTTGACAATGTATACCCATCTACAAGTAATTATAGTAGTCTTGACGGTGCAGGTCACCAACTCTCAAGTACCACAATCAGATAATGTTACTATTTCCTTATCCATTCATGCCTTCCATTTAGGATGTAATAAGGCATCCTAGTAATTCTTGGGAAACGACTCAGAGGAAATAGACAAGGCAAAGGCACAAAAAATAGAGTGAAAAGAATCATAAGAAACAAAATATGAAATGAGATGAGCTGTGGAGGAACAAGTATCCTTATCGAGTGCAATTGGGAGATCAGAATCAACTGGAGGTGGATTTGCAGTTACAGAGGAAGATAGGTCTGACGTCGGAGGTAGGTTTGTCTTTTGACAGCGATAATATACCTGTAAGGGAGGCAGCTCCTTCATATTTGTAGGGACATTTTGAGTAACACTTGTGTACAGTAGGTCAACATTAAAAGGATGAGGAGGATACTCAACATTAACTGAGCATCACCAGACCGAGGTTGTGGTCTCAATAAAAGTAACATCAACAGACACCAGATATCGCTTGGTTGGAGGATGAAAACATTGATACCCCTTTATGTGCAAGAGTAACCAACAAATATGCACTTGACGAATCTGAAGGACAACTTATCAAAACCAGGAGAAAGATCCTGAACAGAAGTAAGACATCCAAAAACCTTTGGTGGTAAAGATTGTCTAGTTGAAGTCGTCTAATGGGAACTTTTCCTCCTAAGGGTGTAAAAGTCATCGTGTTAATAAGGTATGTGATAATAAGAATCGAATCAGACTGTAGAAATTTTGAGACATTCATGTGTAACATTAGAGTGCAAGTGACATCCAGAATGTGTCTGTGCTTGTGCTCAGTAATGTCATTCTGTGTTATGAAGTGTGAGGGCAAGTGGTCTAATGTATAATGTCCAGAGAAGCATAAAAAGATTGAACACTAGATTGGACAAACTCAAACGTATTATCGGTACGTAAGCACTTTGGAGTAGCATCAAACTGGATTTTTTTATTTCAACAATAAAAGTTTTAAGAATATCAAACATATGATTGTGATCCTTGAACAAATAAACCTATGACACTCTTAAGAAATCATCAATAAAAACAAGATAATAGTGATAACCCAATACAAAAGGAACTCTTGGAGGACCCAGATGTCACAATGAATTAACTTAAATAAACTTTTACTAGACACAAGACGTAAATGCTTAAATGAAGCACGATGATGTTTGTCTAACTCACACGATTTACATTGAAAAAGAGAAATAGAGACCCATGGTAAAGCTTACTATAACTTCTGATGTGATGGGTGTACTAACTGGTGATGTCATAAGATCAAGGACTCGAATGGAGATGCCACAGATGTCAGGCCTCGAGGTATATCATCATGGACCGGAACGTACACATCATTGTCTCTATTACGGTCCAAATTAATCCTCTTTTTCGTTTGTAAATCCTGAAAAGTGCAGTGAAAAGAGAAAAAAGCCACAATAAAGTAATTTTTCTTTGATTGCACTGATGGAAAGAAAATTGACTAGGAACTCAGATACATAAAGGACTTTGTCAATGGACAATTGAGAATAGGCCTGCACAATCCCTTGTCCACTGATAGAACAGACTAGTTATTTGCGATGGCTATTGAATAGACATCAGAGAGTTGAGATAAACGGGTAAATAGAGTTTTTATACAGTCATATGGGATGAGGTACTTGAGTTAATGATCCAAGAGGTATCTTTTGAGTCTAGGAGAGCACTAGTCTTTAAGGAAGTAGCATGAGAAACTATGGGAGTGGAGTCAGTGACCTTTAGCTGTAGGAACCATTCATAATTAGCATGAAAAATAGATACCAGCTACTTCTCACTGGTGGAATTGGTAATGGATGGCTCAGTAGTAACATGCGTAGTCTGAGGACGGTCAATGATATTCCAACATTTGTCTATCTTGTGCCCCATGCATCCACAGTGTAAGCATCGTGGTCGTCCCTCAGCATCGCCGTGTCCACAACCTCTCCCTCTAGAACCACAACGTCTACGAGCTCGTGGAGCTGCCATCGTTAATTATTCTGAGACGACATGAGGAGTGGCTATGGAAATCCGAAGAACCTTGGCAAATGTCATCTACAAGTTAGAAATACTATTGACACCTAATATTTGCCCTCGTATTTACGAGTTGAGATTCGGATTCAGACTAAATATGTAAACGACAATAGCAAATTCTTCACGATAATGGTGCAACTAGGTAATGTCAGCTGTCACCGGTTGATAAAGATCGAGCTCATCAAGGAGTGCACGAAGGCTTGTGAATCCCCTTGGCGTAAAGTGAATAATTGCTCATATATCTCGAATACCTTAGAGATATTCTTTTCGTGGCCATATATGAGACGTAAAGTATCCCAAATTTTCTTTACAGGGCGTAACATCATAACGTCCCGTGCAACAAATGACTTCACACCGTTAACCAGCCAAGAAACAATAGCTGCATCACAAGCAAACCAATCCTCATATGTGTTGACTTTACTATCCGAAAGCGGATGTGTAAGATGTTTTAATTTCTTATGTGCAACTACAAATGTCTTGAAGCTTTGTGACCAGAGGAGGTAGTTCTTTCTATTAAGTTTTTCAAAAGTTCCATTGAGATTCTTAAGCAAGGAGTCCTGAGAACCCATATTCTGAGTATAAATGAAGAAAAAAAGGCACACAAAAGATGAATGGGACTGCTCACCACATGTGGATGTGAGATATCCACACACTATAGAGACTGGAGACGTGAACAAGGCCTAAAACATGGCCTGAAGCGCCAAACCACGGCACGAGAAGGGCTGGACTGCCCCTACGTAGGGACTGGAGAGGGTGGGAGACCTCACTGGTGGCCGGACATGCCCCAGGGAGGCCTGGTTGGGCTGGCGGCTGGCTTGGACTAGCCTGCCAAAGCTGGCGCGACACTGGAGTGGCCAGGAAAGGCCTGCTGGAGGGCCTGGAGGCCCTGCTAGGGCCGGCGATTGCGGAGGAGAGCACCGGCGAGTGGACTGGTGATGCCGGAGGCTTGGACTAGCAGAGCTGTGGCCAACGGAGGCCCTGGCAGGGGCTGTCGGCGTCGACGGGTGAGCTGGATCGAGCTAGCAGCTGCAACAGGGGGTTGGATTGCTATGTCCGGCGGCTGGGAGGGAGACGGAGAGGGCTGTTGTGGTCGAGGAGTGGCGGAAGGAGAAGAAACAGGGATGGGGGCTGTGTTGGGTGTGGTGAAATCCTAGGTTTTCTCCCCATGCTTTGATACTATGTGAGATTAGAAAAAAAGAAGTAGATAATCTATTGATTAGGGTATAAGGTTACATATAGGATTTCTCAGATAAACGGATATCTAATAATCCAAATAACATAAACTACTTAACCACGTAACATAATAACTCTAACAGTAAACATAATAACTCTAACAGTATACTTTGGTATTTTTATGGTGACTCCTTATTTCTAGTTGTTTTGTTAAAGGCCATTGTTGTAATTTGAGGCACATGGCATGATTTCCCTCTAGATATAAATATGCATATACATTGTATTCCCCCCACTTTTGGCATATCTAGATGCCTTTTGTATTTTTGTGGTGCAAAGGCAATTGTGGTATTTAGATTTCGGAGACTACCTATGCATATGGCATAATACAATTGTAATCTTGCTGATCATGTGTATTGGATGCCTTAAGCACTGGATGCTCTTTTTTAACGTGGATGAACATGAACAGGGTTTCCGTATGTAACAATTCAAGCAAAACATGTAGAAACCTCTCACCTCTTTTCATATTGCTTCAAATTTTTTTCTTTCCTTTGTTCATCAGATCTAACATCAACACAACAAATGTTCAACTCTCTCTTTAACTTTTCATCATATTATTAAAATGTTGCCTGTTTTGTGTTTATAGATGCACAACTTATCCTTGTTCACATATAACTGAACATAAAATAAGGAGTGCATGTTATGCATGTATAGGAAGGTATTCATACAAACACAGATATTCATGAAGTGGCTACAATGCCATTCTAAAGTTTATAAAGATAATTTATGAACGACAAACATTTGTGAGGGTTCTTATGCTGAAAATTCTGAAATCTTCTTGCAACTAAGTTTTAGAATCAGTGGTAATTTGATGAAAACTGTAGACATTTCATACTTATGCTGTGGTATTTTGTATTTGAGGTGAACCCATGCATCATTATCTACTTGACTAGTTTGCAAGGACACCTCAGAATTATACTTACTTCTGGATATTTATAGCATTTTAACATATATTTCTTGCTGTATCATCATGGAATTGCCACAATATTTGACCTTCCGTCTGGCTTCTAGTTGTCATATAATTTATGTGGAGAAAATTATTCACTGACGAAAATAACAGAGTCCACTTTAATATGTATGCTATGCCGATGCGTTATCAAATCCAAGAGTATTTGTCAGAGAAAAAGAAATATTGGAGATATGTTGAATATGTTGTGATTACTTCCTGTTGTGGTTTATCGTAGCAGCATGTTTTCTAAATTTTTCATGCATGTGTTCTATTCTCTTCATTTCTAGTTTCTTTTCTCTTTCCATTGTCCTTCTGCTTGCTTGTATGGTATCAGCTGTAGCTCTAGTCGAGAATAATCCAACATTGCTTAAGCGGAACAAATAGCTTACCCTTACAACATAGTGTGATCCAATATTTTTCACCTAAATACTTGGGTTTTATAGTGTGCGGGCTCAGAGAATCTTATAAATGAGGGATGTGCACGTGAGGACAATGAGTTGGGGTGAGCTCTAACAAAGTCAACTCAACCTATTCATGATATCACAGAAAGTTATAATGATCACCTTCTATGAAACTCAAGTAATTGTTGAGAGAATTTCATGTGGATAAACTCTTTGGTTAGCTTAAACAATATGACAAGTATTTCAATACCATTCCTCTCTATTCTATATTTTTTTAATTCAATTAGTCTTTGGGCACGCTTCTTTTTTCTTATTTTCTTTCGTTTTGTCATTGTCTCATTCATGTGTGTATCCCATATCTTCAAGAGTTGTGTGTTATTGTGGATATTTCATTGGTGTCCCGTGTTTGTACAATGTAATCAACAGAAAAATTATACTTTGGTTCCTATTTTTCAAGGGATTAGTCTTAAGGCATCATATGGATGGGTTAGGGCTGTTAAATTGTGGTCATGATTTTTTAGATCTTTATTCTGCTTGATATAATATAGATGCTGCCTGTTTTCTTTATACTAATATCATCTTATCTTGTCCAGGCTAGAACATGTTGATGGAGTTCTGAGGTCTGCCCGCTTAGCTGGATATTTGTACCTTCGAACTGTAGTACCCCTGACTACTCTTTAATTTCTAGTTTGGTTCCCTTTCAAGTTCTCCATAATTTTAAGAGCTCCTTTTTTCCCTTTAGAGATGGACAAAATTACCAGGAGAACCCCCCATCATAGATGACATTGATGTTGATGATTGGCTTCCCCGCTTTGTCGTTCTTCATGGACCATGTATATTTTACTATTTCCAGTCTATAGGTAATGATTCCTTGATACTGAACAATAGTGGTGGCATTTTTCTCAGATATCACATGAGATGTGTCAGTCTTAATCCCCAACTTTTCAGTCACTGGAAAAATTCCACTTTGATGATTTACACTTTTATTGAGTGGGAAGCATTCGAATTTTCCCATGCAGATTTGAGTCCCCAAGACACCACCCTGTTATCCGATGTTGTTGAAGTGGGTTCACTGCCAAGCTTTATTCGAGAAGACCAACAGACACATTATGCATTTTATATTTTGACTTGTCATGGACTTCGATTTGAATGTTCAAGTCTATCGAAAATTCAGGTCTGCTCATCCTCAATCTTGTCATTGATTGAATTCTGTCTCTTCCAGTTTTCATAGCATACCTTTCTGTTTTATTGCATTTATGATTATTTACAAATCCAAGATTGTAGAGCATATAATTTTCCATGTACCTTTATGCATGCATCTATGACCACTTCTGGTGGCCAAACTCCTCTCTGGAAACTCTTCATGTCTCCTCACTCATGTGTAGACAAATATAGCATGAAATGTAAGCTCATATTATTTCTCTATTGACATGATGTATGGGGAATGTCGATGGTAAAAAAAGCAGACAGCCTCTTTGTTCACTGGGTATTTTTTGGCCATGAACGATGAAAATGTTTATTCTACATATGAAACATGGAAATGTTAGTATTTGGGAGCTAGCTACGTTTTTTTCAATTTGTGGAGTGCCTCTAATCGTCAAATATGAGGTACAAAATCTTTGCATTGTTGTGAACTTTTTAATACCTGAAAACTGCACTGATGTTTTGTGCCTTCAAAGTTGAGACTTAGACTTTGTGCAGCCTTCATTTTCTTCTGGATGGTGTTTTCCATCCTAGTCTTTCTGGAAGGATCTTAAACATAATCGTCTCCATGTCTGATTCCCTTTATGCCATATTCTGCTTTCTGATTCGCTGTGTACTATTTCAATTTCAGGTGGACGCATGGCTGACAGCATTGCAGGTTGATTGCAATTTAGGACAAGGTCCAGCTCTCAGGAATTTATCGAAGTCCCAGTAGACTGTTCTACATATGTACAGAGAAGGGAAGTTCTACACTTATACTTCCATAGTTGCAGAAAATCTATCTTGAACGTAAAATATAAATAATTTGTGGTGTTCACTTATCCTCATGCACATAATCAACTGGTCAGAGGGTATGTATATTAGGTTTCCCATCATTTGGGTCCACAACATGAGTTTGATTTCCCTGTTCAGATCTATCCAAGTTTTTTTTTCCTACATTGTATTTATATTTTATCTAGCCATCCAGTACTACTTTTACCTTAATGAAAGTATGGACCGAATCAATTGTTTACCATGTAACGAGTCCAAAATGTAAGGATATTTTTCCTACGTCACATGGAAGCTGCTATAATTACCAAGTATTCCTTTTCTTTTGACACCCAAATCTTACATTGGGTGCAATTGTTTAGTTGCTTCCATAACTCCCACAACATCAATTGGGTTTTATAAATGATTTCTCCAAACAAATATTTTATGGTGAGAGCATTCTTAGATGGATTTTTAACCCTCGTCATTATAGATTTTTGAAGAAAGATGGGAGTTGATGAAAAAGAACTACCAAGTACCAATGGGAGTTACTTCAGTGTCAACTCTTACTATCAAAGTTCATATTTACTTCCACAAACAAATGTAGTCATTGTCTCCGCATCTCTTGCCAAAGGCAGTGGTTTTTAAATCATCAAATGATATTTTATTTATTTGAACGGGGAGTTTATAAATCAAACAGATTTGGGTGTTTTTCGTTGGATGTAGTGCATAAACTAAGGTTTGATTTTGAACTTGAAAAAAAACCCTTAATGGAATGGATTTTTTCACATGAAAGAAAGTCAACAAAGAAGTCTATGATATACTCCAAAAAAAAAATCAAATAAATGGATTTGCCAAACATAATTTTTCTATTAAAAAAATACATGTATCATTTACAACATAGATTATTTAAAAAATCAAAAAACCAAACCAACTTAACAAATGGACCCTAAGTCTTTTACCTCCATTGTTTCTTCAATTCATTTATTTGAATTAGAAATATAAATTTGTATAAAAATGCATTGGGAATGACATGTGAATGACAACAAAGAACTAGTTATCTTATTTATCCCTTTTTTCACCTTCACTATGTTGTATCCTCTTTATATCACAAATTATAGTCAATCATGTCAAATTTTAGATTTATTGAGTTATAATTTAAGAACAATCATGTCAGATTTGACAATCAAGCATCTCGCTATCTAATAATCTTTAAGGTAGCGTTTGGTAATGTTTATGGAAAAACAGATTATTCTCATAAGTAGCGTTTTTAAAAAAGTTAGTCCTCACAGTTTTTTACAATCAGTTTATTTGACAACTTTTATACACAAACAAAAAACTAGCTTAATGAAATAATCTAACTTAAAAAAATTATTTGATTCAGTTTATCAGGAATAAGCGTTTTGTTTTCATAAACTAGTTCTAATAATCGTTACCAAACAGACCTTAAATGATCATTCATACTGAAATACAATATTATATATCATTATCATGGAAAGATTAATATATTTGATTACTTAAAAATATATCCATGGTATTGTTGTTCTGTAATTGTGATACAAAATGAGTGTGATGTGTGGCATGATGCGACGTTTTTTTTTTTTTTTGATATCGGTAAGTTGTATTGATTTTAATCCCATTGGTTATGAAAACCACCATCAAGGGAAGAATATGTCCAGAATGTTACAAAATATGGAACCAAACGGTCCAGGGTAACCATGGCAATGTTTGTGCCTTAAGAGTTACATGCCAAAAATGCAGATATTTCAAAACAAAAAAAGCTTATCAGGATTGTCATTGTCATCTATAAGGTGTTGTAGCAGGAGTTAACAGAAAAGCTGAAGTTTGTAATGAGCATCCATGAAAGGATGTCCCTATCTTCCGTTAAAGATATTGACTGCATAAGAGAGGTTAGAGAATCAACCTGGGCTTGTAGAAGATTATAATCTTCCAACTAAACTTTGGAATAATCAATGAGCTTATTAAAATCAACTCTGAATAGCTCTAGGGTTTTTTTAATGGACGCTTTTTTAAACCAAGGTTTTTTTTAATGGAAGCTTTTTTAAACCTACTTACAGAAAAAAGCTCAGGGAAAAGAACTTTTAATTTAGTCTCATTCCACCACTTATTTTCCCAGAATAGAGTATCATTTCCGTTCTGTATATGAAAAGTAGTGAAACAATTTAGTATATCAAAGCAGTGCTTCAAACTATGCCAAAGAGGGGAGCAGTTGTTGGCTGAGGTATTTAATAGAGCACCAGGCCAAACTTTATGAAGATATCTTGCCCTTACCAGTTCTTTCCATTTCATGTGACAGTTCTCTGAAAGTAATTGCCAAAGTAGCTTAGTTTTCAGAACTAGGTTAAAGTTTTTGAGATTAATGATCCCCTACCCTTTATGCTTTTTGGATCTACAGAGAGAAGCCCAATTAACTAGATGCATCCCTTTGTGGTTAGCAGAATCGGAATTCCAAAGGAATCTACCTCTAATCCTATCAATGTCTTTCTCCACTTGACTAGGCAAATGCAGTACTGACAAGTAGTAAGTAGGGATGACTAATAAGACTGAATTTAACAATGTCAGTCTGCCTCCTAGGGAAAGATGTTTGGCCTTCCATTAAGATAATTTATGTGATATTTTCTCAATTACTGGGGTCCAATCATTGTGAGTAGCTTTCTTATAATGTAAAGGTAAACCAAGACACATTAGAGGTAAGTCAGCAGTCTCACAGCTTAAAATTTGACATGAGATGGCAATGGAGGTCTGAGTCACCCCCATTCCATATAGGGAAGATTTATGGAAGTTTATTTTCAGACCAGAGCATGATTGAAAGCAGCAAAGAATACGTTTAATATTTATCATGTACTCAGTGCCTTCAGTTAAGAACAATAGAGTATCATCAGCATATTGTATGTTCAACACAGTAGGACTCCCATGTGGAAAATTAATACCAGCTATAAGGTTATGGGATAGAGCCAATTCCAACATACGGTTCAATATATGTGTGGCTACAATGAAGAGCAAGGGAGAAAGTGGGTCACCCTGTCTAAGCCCATTGGTTGCCTCAAAGAAACCATGGGGAGAACCATTGACTAATGTGGAGAATTTAGTAGATTGGATGCACATCCTAATCCAGGATATCCATTTAGACCCAAATCCTATGTCCTGAAGGGAGTCCAGCAAGAACTCCCAGTTGACATTGTCAAAGGCCTTCTCAAAGTCTAATTTGAGGATAAATCCAGGTGTATTGGAAACTCTCATAAAATGAAGGGTCTCCTGAGCCACTAAGAAGCAGTCCCTAATTGATCGACCAAATAGAAAGGCACATTGAGAATAATCGATGACCTGCTTGAGAACTAGGGATAACCTAGTAGCCAGAGTTTTGGTAATGATTTTGTAAATGTCGTTTACCAAACTTATTGACCTGAAGTCTTTAATCTGACTAACACCATTCCTTTTGGGAACTAAAACAATAAATGTTTGGTTGAAAGGTGCAAGAGTGTTAGGGTCACTAGTTGAGTGAAAGTGGTGGAAGATGTTCACGATTACAGGTTTCAAAAGGTCCCATAAATGATGGAAAAACATCAATGGGAATCCATCAGGACCCAGGACTTTGTTCCCAGGTAATTTAAAGATATTTGCCTTTATTTCCTCTTCAGTGAATGGAACTTCAAGAGAGTCAGGGTTAGGGATCTTGTGAGGTACCAAGCTGTCGCAATTGAAGGAAACTTTGAGGCAAGGTCTTCTGTTGAATTGGTTAAAAAAGTGATTCTCAATCACATTATATATTGCCTTAAAGGAAGTGATCTGCTTGTTATTATTATTCAGGGAGTAGATATTGTTTATCCTCCTATAGCAATTAACCATATTGTGAAAGAAGGCAGTGTTAAAGTCCCCCTCTTTCAACCATTGAATTCTGGATTTCTGTTTCCAAAAGGTCTCCTACTCTTTTAATAGTGCATGATGTTCTGTTCTCAATGCTTGTTTCTCTACCCAGATTACATCATTGATTGCAGAATGTTCAGCCAATCCATCAATGAATTGAATTTGAGATTCTATATGTCTTAATCTCCAGCTTCTTTCTGCTCTAATGGACCCAACCCAGTTTTTAATATTCTGTTTTAAATTTTTCAGTCTGTAGGTAAAGCCAGCCAAAGGGGAAGAGGTAGAGAAAAGCCCTATGGATATGCCAACAATCTTAGATAAATGCCTCACAACCAGCTATAAGGAACCAAGATTTGTAAAATCTAAAGGGAGAGGGGCCCCAGTCCAACATAATTGTGTCTAGAATAATAGGAACATGGTCAGAGACGACTCTGGCCTTGCCAGTACAGAAGGCATGTGAGAATTTTGCTGGCCAAGTAGAAAAGATGAGAAAACGGTCAAGTTTGACCATAGTTTGGTGTTCTTGGAAATTTGACCAAGTAAAGGAGTAATTATTAGGAGAGAGATCTACCAAATAGTTACTGTTTATAAAGTTATTAAAGGTTTTCATATGCCCAGTGATCCTAGGTTTGGAGGAATGTTCGTAGGTGAATCTAATAAGATTGAAGTCCCTTCCAATAACCTAGTTATTGTTAACCACCTGACTGAGGGTATGAAGTTCCTCAAGAAAATCAGGCTTAAGATGTGCATCACAAGGACCATAAACCCCTGTAAGCCACCATTCAAATCCATCTTCATAAGTTTTAAATGTAAGGACAGGCAATAGGTGCTAGATAACTGAGCTTTTATGTCAAAAATATTGACATCCCAACCAATCAATATGCCCCCTGATGCTCCAACAGAGGGTAGGTATGACCAAGTGGTAATTTTCCTACCCCCTAGTGATGTAAGGGAACCTTGAGAGAAGGATTCTTTTTTTATTTCAGTTATGATGATTAGATCACATTTGTTGGATCTTATTAAATTACGTACAACTCTAGATTTATCACTAGAACCTAACCCCCTGATGTTCTAAGCTGCTATAATCATTGAGAATAGGGAAAAAACGAGAAGGAATAATCCTCTCATGGGAACTATGAATGTCATCCAAGGATATGGGAATTTTATCCTGGTCTTTCCTAACTTGATTAAAAAAACTTTTTGCAAGTGCAGTTGATCTAAGAGAGATACCAATATTATCACAGAAGGATTGAAAGTGTTGGAAAGAATCCCAACGCAAGGAGTCTACTTGTAAATTATCAAAAGAACCCTTAAGAGATTCTGAGGGATATAAATCATTATTTCTCAAAGATCTAAACTTACACTATTCAGAGTCTAAAAGAGAGTGTATCTGCGTATTACTTGGGGCATGCACAAGAAGTGCCTGGATGGGAGGAGGGTATCTCCGGAGGGGTACTGTTCAGATCGTCCTTCTCCAAACAATCATAGAGCACCATGATTTTTTTGAATTTAACCATGGAGATTTTCCTGACTCGTATCTCAGCTTCTACATGTTTGGAAGTGTCAGAGATGTATGAGAATTATTCCCCTGAGAGTTGGTAGTATTAGAGGAGAGGGAGGGAGAGGCGTTGTAAAGTCCTTCAGAAGATGAGGGGGTAGGAAGGAGGCCAGCAGTGTTAGAAGATGGGACATGAAGTTGTGGTAAGGAGGAAGATCTGGTCCATACATTCTTTCCAGACCTAGGGGCTTTACCACTTTTGGCTCCTCGCCAACCCTTGGAGTTTTTGAAAGTCTTCCTAGTGGGATTAAGACCTCTTTGAGTCGAGACCGGGGCAGGTTGAGAGGGCCAAGTTGGAGAAGGGAGCTGATTGGAGGGAGAGGAAGAACAAATATCCCAACTCCGCCTGTACTTAATAGGGTAGACTACTCTATCGAAAGCAAAGAATTGGGAGTCAGGCAAGTCTTTACCATGATGAATCTTAATTCTAAGGCGGGCAAAACCTTATTGTTTGACACGATCAATAGAAAGGTCGACTTCTAAAAGATCAGCAAACTCGGCGACCATGATGTGGAAGACGTCTACATTCCATAGGTGATGGGGGATGCCTTCTAATCTGATCCAAATTCCTTCCTCTCTCAAAGTGAGAACCGCGTTGGATTGGGGGGTCCAATGTATGAAGGATGCAGATAGAGATTGAAAAGAGGAGTCGTACAGATTAAGAGTATCATTTTTGGTTTTTGGGGATGGAAACTTAAGAAAGAACTTGCTTGGGGAGGAGTCCTTGACTTCCACCTCAGAGGTAGGGGGCCATTTGGTGGCTATATGATGATCGAGAAGCTCCTTGGTCAGGTAGGTGGAGTGTGTAGAGACAAGGGCACAGTAGGAGAGGGAGAGAAGGAGATCGCAAGTAGCTTCCGAGGGAGGGATGATGGTGGGGTTATGTGGGGAGAGACCCGTCATGGTGGGACTTGGGAGAGAAGAAGAGTCCCGAGCTTAAAAAAATTTGCAAATCGCCACAGAATGAGAATGAGAGAGGCATTTAAAACAATGTCCAGAATATCTACATGTGCTACAAGTATGACCTCGAAGCCCGCAACTGAAACAACGACCAGAGGCTCAGCAGTAAGATACCAAAGGCGAAGTGGCCCTCCTACGATTCACGGCGGTCCACCCTTCAGTAACGGAGTCTTCCAGAGGGTGTGCAACGTCGCTGCACAGGCTTGCAGAAGCAATCGTGGTTGGGATAAGAGAAGCTAGAGCAGCGAAGCGCGAACCAAGAGGAAGAGAAAGAGTAGGTGAATCGGATTTGTCAAGGCAAATCTCGCTGTCAAGGATGTATGCTAAAGGCAACCCCAAGTCATTATTACAATGGCGGGAGTAAGGAGGTGAAAGTTGAGGGTCTGCACACGTTACCGCCTGGCTATAAATGCTGGACGTGGCAGGGCGGCGATTTGAATCGGCGCTGTCAGAAAACTCCCTAAAGACATTAATGTGGTGGCACTGACCCTTTTGAACGCAATTTACAGGGTTACGACTAAAGTATACCAAATCAGCATCGTTATTTTCTCTAAGGTGCAAATTAATAAGCTCTTTATTAATGCACGACTGTAGAGGAATGTCAGTTAAGTTCTGAGCCTGTGCATAATTAGGGGGGATATTAATGTAATCCTGCTGGTGGAACGGTAAATGAAAAAGAGAAAAATCCCACACAGAGCTTGAGATAGACTCTAAGGAGATAGTGGAACTGTTAAAGTTTCGAGAAGACCGTTGACCCATCGTCTCCCTCGAGGAGGCGAAGAGAATGACTGTCCAGTGGTCGCCCACTGGAGGGAAACCACAGACCGACGATGTGGGATTAATCGTGGGGTCGGAAGGAGAGGAAAAATTCTCTAGGAAAGTACAGGGGCATGACGACGAGATACCAACAGACAGTGTAGCTGGAGGCGAGGGCCGATCCACAATAACCTTACGAGGAACAAGATCACCGGAGTGTAGAGCTGGGACCAGATCCTTAGTCGAAGCTACGACGGCGAGACGGCTGGGGCTAGAGACCTCATAAAATGAAACGGAGAAAGGGAGATTTCTCCGATAAGTAAAAAGAAAAACCAAATTTGAATGCAAGATGGCAATGATCCAAATAATTTAACCAATTAAAAGATAACTCTTTGATATGCATAAAACAATCTACTGTCATAGTATTATTATACACAGAGGGAATGTGAGACAAAGAGCTGTCGTAAACCAAAGCCATTAGAGAACTGAGTTCAAAGAAAAAAAAATGCAAGGATCGCCACAGTAAGGGTGAAACCCAACAAGGAAGTCGAGAACTAGAGCTTGGCTTCCTAAAAAGGGAGCGATCAGCCGTAGAGGCATTTTTTACCCCAATAGGAGGAGGTAGGGAAGAGGGGTTCTTCCCAGATCGACTTACCTGTGAGGGAGAAGGTGCGGGCTGAGTCTCGTCGATCGATGAAGCTTTTACGGATCGGAGCGGTAGGAGGTTCATCCTCCTCCAAAAGTCGTGCCTTGAAGGCAGACCAGTCGAAGGAAGTGGCGTGGAGGAGGAGAGCATGGGAGCGACGACTAGGGTTTTTCATAGCAGGACGAAGATGATCCGGTGATTGATTTCTTGCTTGAAGTGCAACTGTTGCTTCTCTTCTTTTTGGCATTAGATCGTTTCTCCTTTCTCATGCGTTACTTTTTGGCATGGTGCAACGTTGCCTACACGTTGCTTCATTTTTATTTCATAAAAAAATGCATCATAATTGTTCTTCGTAGCAATACAAGAACACGTATTTTGTGACATGATTGGAAGAAAACAGAGGAACTAACCTATTATTGTTATTCCAAAATGAGTGGTGCATTCTTTCAATTTCACTTATCAGCGGAGTTTTGATGTCTATTACCATTAAAATTCTTCATTTTGAAACTTTATATCTTGCTCAAAATTTAAAGCAAGAAAAAAAAATTCAACAAGATCTTAATCTATATTTTGCAGTGCACCTTATCAGTGGAATGCCTGCATTTTTTGGACTAAACATTGCAATGAGAAAATTTCCTCCAAGCAAAAGAAAATTCATTTAAATTAAAATGATAACCTCGAGTTTCTCTTTCCCCTTTTCTTGGTTGTGCTGTGCATGTGTTCCGCTGCTGTTATGTAACCAAACAATTTTATTTAAAAAAAAAAAAAACTTGATGTTTTATTTCTGTCATCTTCCGCTGGAGTGATGGCATTGATGAATATAATAATTACAAACGCCGTGAACCGGTGAAGGTGTATCTTATAGTCCCACATCGGGTAGAACGAGGAAAATGCTCCAAAAGTCTTCCTATAAAATACGATCAAGTACAGCCTTATCATTCACTTACCTGGACGGGGTCGATGGGTGACCAAGAAGGCCCATGGCCTGGGTCGGTGTCTTCCATTGCACTTTGGAAGGGCGCCAGCCTAACATCTTCCTAAATGGAGGAGTGTACGTCATAATTTGTTGCTGTAGGGGTACGCGCCTGCGCGGCCCCTGCTTAATACATCAATACAAAGATTTTATTTGACTTTTAACTATTAGGGTACTATGAGGCACGTTTCTTCAAATATTCTATTACGCTGTTTGTAATGTATAAGTGGGGTGTCCAATATAGGTTATATTTTCTGAAGATTTATTTTTATCTCGATGGCTCAAGATCTCTTTTTCCTTAGTTTTCTAGCAGGCTTTCTGTTTCTAATTTGTACTTTATTTGGTGCATTGTTATTTAAATATTTGCACACCTGTGAAATTGGTCTTGTATATGGCAAATATAGGGTGGGAGGTGCTTGTAGGGTCTTGCAGTTTTCCCTTTTTTTTTTGGTGGCATTTATTGCATTGGCTTTTCGATTCAACTAAGCTTCTTGAGTGATTAGGTATAAATCCACGAGGCAGCAGAGCTAAGAATGCCTTACAGTGTAGTCTATCAGCCCAATAATTTGAAATTGTTGATGTTTCGCCTCAAAGTGAAAAACAGCAAACATTTTTATATTAGTGGATCTCATTTTAGTAGGGATGATTTTACATTATTGATCTCAACGTGTTTTTCTTCTTATTTTGAACCTGTTTCATTCTCAACTTTCAATTTTCAGGATTATCCAATTAGAAGCATGATTCGCCCAACATTTTCATCTCATTTTATGGTAGAACTGAAATTCAGTTTAAACTTTCGTAACTGAAGTCAGTAGAATAAAACAGTAAATAACATTTATGCTGATGGAGCTCTCGCGATTTTGCCCTCCTGCTTGCTACAGTGATTTTGTGTGTCCTAAAGAGGTTTTCTGTGATGGCTTCCTCTGGGAGGCGAGCCTCTGGCTCTGGGAAGCGAGCTTCTAGCCGTCGTGCTCCTGAGGGGGGACGTGCTCCCTACTTCCACCGGTCCAGGCAGCGATCCTCTTCTGCTGAGGCCCTTCCTCAGGGCTCAGGGAGGGGTTCCCCTAATCGGCTGGTAAGCCTATTGGGCTGTCTCCTCAGAATCCTTTCATGCTGGCCCCATCAGAGGTTGTGTGCAAACAACAATTGCTTTTATCGCGTAGTGCCATTATCACTGCACACAATTCCAAAGTAACTTTAGAAGCCATT
>JAMKQA010007638.1:0-27789 GCA_024699735.1 Posidonia australis | reverse complement strand
AAACCCCCCCCCCCCCCCCTCCCCATTTGCAAGAGAAAAAAAAGGGATGAAAAACTTGGAAAAAAGGAGAGAAATTTTGAGAAGAGAGAAATCAAGGAGAGATCTCCAACTAGAGTAACCAGAGGAAGCTCAGATCAGTGAGGAACTCAGAGAGGTGGAAATTTAGAGTTCAGGCCAACTCCGGCCACCGTCTCCGGCAAGCTCTGGTGAGCTCCGGCAACCACCTCCATTACCAGCTCAGGTAAGGCTACTGATTTATCTAATTTTGGTTGTATTTTCCTTCGTAGGTCCTCCTCAGCCTCGCTAGACTCATTCCAGAAAGGAATCGAGCTCCCTGGCTGGAAATACGGTTTCCATGGGTCGCTGGACCCATTTCTCCGGCAAGCGGGGTGGAGGTGCGAGTCCAGAATGCTTCCCGTGTCCTAGAGGTTAGGGATTGGATAGGTTTTTCTCCCTCATGCTTCTCCACCTCTCTGGATGCCGCGACACCCACTCTGAAGGCCTCCAGGAGAAGTTTGCCAGACGCGCCCTTGTCATTGTCGGAGAAGAAGGTGTACAGTAGGTTTCCTTCGGTTGCCTCCCACCTCGTGGCTCACTCTAGAGCATCAGGACACCTCCCCTTCCTTTCCCTTAGGCCTCTGGAAGCTTCAACACCTTTGTTCGAGCCTCGAATGACCTCTACAGTCACCGCTGCCAGAGATGATGGCAATCTTGATCGGGATGGGAGTTGGTGGTGCCTTTCTTGCCTCTGAGTGGTGGAATTTCTTGCTCTCCGCGCTCTCAACCCTCCTAAAGCCCAGACTGTCTCGTCGTAGCCTCCCAGTGGCCTTTTCTTCTCTAGGTCCATCACCGGAGTCGCGACGCCAACGAGGCAGTTGGGAGGAGGCCTCTGATTGTTGGCTGCTAGATCGGAGCCGTCAGATCTTCCTCCTTGTCTCAGTTGCCGTCACTGGTGAGATGTGGTCGCTAGCAATCGTCGGGCATCCTTTTGAAAGTTTCTTTTAAAAAACTTATTCTCCTTTTCCTTTCTTGAAATTAGGTCCTTATTTTTTGCATTTACCCCCTTCATAAGTTTTTTAATCATTTTAATAATGATTTGTTTTGTAAAATTACAGTTTGATCCTTGTACATTTCCCTTAATATTTCACAGGCTTTAAATTTTGACCCAAAACCCTCTGATTTAGTTTTCATTCATGTTAAGTCCATAATTTGCACAAAAAACTCTGAACTTCATTAAAATTGTTCTAAATGCGTGATTTTCTAGTACAATTGCAAACCTAACCCTGTAGATTCAATTTTTTACTCAAATGAGCACAGAATTTCGTTTTAAACCCTAAACTTCGCTCAATTTACATCGAATGCATGTTTTTATGGCATATTTGCAAATCAGTCCTTAGAAATTCATATTTTCATCCCTAAGTTCACTATTTTGCACATTTAACCTTGAATTTCTTCAAAATTGCATTAAACACATGTTTTGTTGGCAAAATTACAGGTTAGCCCCTAAGAATCCTAATTTTACCAAACAAATGCACAATTTTGCACATTTAACCCCCAACTTCCTTAAAATTGCATAAAATGTGTTTTCTTTAACATTTTAGCTAATTTAGTCCTGGAATCTTAGCTTATACTCAATATATGTAATGTTTGCATAGAGGCCCCTGGAAATTTACCCATGCTTGCATTTTGTACATTTTGTTATCCTTTTTCATGCATATATTCTCTTGCTTACTCCCTTGCATCATGCACGCATTTCAAAACTTATTTCAAACTTGGTTTTCACATTATTTCCTTGATTTTTTTCGATTTTCATGATCTCAATTTGATTTGGATTTTCATCGCCTGAGGGCATACATTAACAAGCTTGACAATGCCGACATGGACCCGAACGAGGATTATTTTCTCTCATTTGATTTTTTCGGATTTCTTAAGTTTCCGCTGTTTTGCAAGATGCTTTCCGAATATTTCCGATTTTCACGATTTTCCTCATCACCCAAGGGCGTACAGTAAAGTAGCATTTTCATTGCTTACATTGTCCCTCAGATTATTTTCCTTATTATTTCTTTTTTATTCATTTATTCTCTTTGATTTAGCATGTTTTCACATTCATCTTAAGCATGTGCATTCAAGGTAGCAAGCATACACACTCTAGATCATTAGCAAGCAGGAAACCTAGAAAGATCGATTTCTTCGGGCGTATGGCGGTACCTAACACCTTCCCCATGCGTAACAAGATTCCTTACCCTTTCTTTGGCCTTTGCTGGTTTGCGCACTTCATCCTTTAGGCACAAGGCATACATGTGTTTTCTTCGCATTGACTTCTTTAGGTTTTTCCATTCTGTTTGGTTTTCCTCGTCTTTCCATTAAAAGACTAGATGGAGACTCCTTTTCCTTATTCTTTTCTTATCTCTCTTTGGTGTTTCTGAGCCTAGTCTCCATCTTTATATTCACCACTTCGCCATGACCATATCGAGGCTCCTTGTGTGTTGACACGCACCTTAAAGTCGTGTAGTGTTCCACCAGCATAGTCACAGGAACTGGCGACTCCACTGGGGATAACTAGATTCTAGCTTTCATTTTGGTTTTCTTGCTTGGCATTGATCTGTACACTTTGTGTTTGCTTGTTCTATTTGTGTGACCATGCCTTCCTAGGGATCTGACATGGAGTCACGCTAGAGGGAGGCGGCCACAGCCATGCCACGGTGGCGAAGGCGCAAGATAGGATAAAAATGAAAAGAAAAAAAAGGAGTCGCCACCTAGTTTTTAAGGGAAAGACGAGGAAGACCACAAAAAGATCACAAAAGACGAATGCATGAGATGCAAACCGGAGGGCCAGATGTTTGTAAACCAGAGGATGGGTAAGGATTCCTGTTACACACGGGAAAGGTGTTAGGCACCCCCGTACGCTTGAGAAACTCGATCTTTCTAGTCCAATTCGCTTGCTAAAGGCTGAATGAATGTTTTCTAAGCCTAGATTGTGCTCTAATCATGCTGATATGAAAGGCAAGTCAAAACTAGATGGATGTGCAAGATGGTACGCAAAAACTACGAAGAAATCCACACAAAATAATGAAATAACGAAATATGATGCGACAAAGAAAATCACATAAAATGACGAGATTTCTGACAAGAAAAGCTCGGGAAATTATATTGACCTCAAGAGAATAAAAAATACAACCAACTCAAATCGTTAGAATCACAGAAAACATCATGGAAATTGAGGCAAAGATGTCCATGCAAAATAGGTAAATTGTGACATGTGAAGAAATTCATATAAACTGAAGGTGTTTTAGGACAGAAAGCTCTAGAAAACCACACCAACACCAAGAGCACCAAAAATGCGACCAAGGTAAATCATTAGAATCATGGAAAACATCATGGAAATCAAGATAGAGAAATTGCGAAGAAGTCCACATAAAAAATTCAAATGGTGATATATGAAGAAAGTCACATAAAATGACAATGTTTTTGGAAAGAATGTTATAGAAAATCACATCAATGTTGAAGGATCAAGAGTGGGGTCAACCTGAATCGTCGAAATCATGAAAACATGTCATAAAAATCAAATGGGGAAAATAATCCACGATGGGCCAATGTCGACCGTCAGGCCTGTTAATGTACGCCCTTGGGCGATAAAATCCAAATCAAATCGAAAAAGTAAGAAAATATGGAATAATGGGAGTCAAATCAAATATCAAGTAATGGAATCCGAAATTGGGCTCGAGAAAAATCCATGGAAAACACACGGGATGTAGGTTTACTCAAAAAAGGATGGATTGATGTGCAAATACAGGAAAAACCATGTAGAAATGCATGAAAATGTACCTAAAAAGGGTAAAGGATGTTGAGGGATGATTTGGACAAAGATCATGCATAACTTAGTGCACGAACAAACATGCATGTGCATGAATTGGGAGCTTAAAGGTAAATTGGTCATTTCCATGGCCAGATGTGATAAATGCCTGCATGTGGACGATGCATGGTCTAATGAATGCAAAATGTCAAGAAAATGTTATTTGCAAGCTGTGACCGTGCCTGAGCCCAAGGGCCGAGCCGGCGCGGAGTCGTGCTAGAGGAGAGGAGGCCACAACCATGCCAAGATGGCGAGGGCACGAGATGGGATGAAAACGGAAAGAAAAGGAGTCGCCACCTAGTCTTTTAAGGAAAAGACGAGGGGAACCACAAACAAATCACAAAAAGTGAATGAGTGAGATGCAAACATGAAGGCCAAACGTTTGTTAACCAGAGGATGGGTAAGGATTCCTATTACGCACGGGGAAGGTGTTAGGCACCCCCGTACACCTTGAGAAACTCTGTCTTTCTAGTCTAATTCGCTTGCTAGAGGATAAATGAATGTTTGCTATGCCTAGATTGTGTTCTAATCATGCTGATACGATTGCCAAGACAAAACTGGATGGATGTGCAAGACGATGTGCAAAAATTGCAAAGAAATCCATATGAATTGACAAAATTGCAGAAAATCACATGAAATGACAATGTTTTTGTAAAGAGCACCTCCGAAAACCATGTTGATGTCGAAAGGATAAAAAGTTGAGTCAATCCGTGTTCTCGGAATCATGGGAAATGTCGATAAAATCAAAAAGAGGAAAAATAATCCATGATGGGGTCAAATGTCGGCCCTCAGGCCTGTTAATGTACGCCCTTGGGTGATGAAATCCAAATCAAATCAAAAAAATCTGAAATTTAGGATTAAAGTAAATCAAATCAGATATTGGATAAGAAACTCTGAAGACAAAGGGAAGAAAGAAATCCACTAAAGAAAAGGCATGGGATACCGGCTCGCTAAATGCAAATGTGAGGAAAAAGGATATGGAATGCATGGATAAGTGCCTAAATGTGCAAAAAACTCTAAAGATTGACTTAGATATGGAGTATGCAAGACTGAGTGCAAAGATTGAAATGCATGCTCATGAATTGTAGGCACAAGGGTAATTTGATCATTTCCCTGACCAGATGTGATAAATGCTTGTATGGGAGTGATGCATTGCCTAAAATGTGTGTCAAATGCCTTGAAGATGTTATTTGCAAGAAACATGGAGGACAAAATCAACAAAATGATGTAAATACAATAAAGGACAAACATAAGGGCCAAAATGCAAAATTCACAGAGATGAATGAGAAACTGGATGAAAAACATGTTCATGACCCCTATTCTAACATATAAATGATGGGTCCAATGTCAATGTAGCACAGGGACGTAAAAGTTGCACTTGGATAATTTCCTGAAAGGTCAAGGTCTAAAGTGCAAAATTCACACATGAGTGCAAATGTGGTTAAAATGTAAATCTAAGGATCAAATCTCAATGAAAACATGATTTTTGAATAGAATCTGTGATTAAATGCAAAACATGAGATGAAATGTGTTAAATATTCCAAGATATGCAAGAAAACATTTAAAACCCTAAATAATGGATTTGAAATTAATCTAAGGGTCAAAATGTAAATTTTATGTTCAGGAATGATTTGATGTGAATCCAGGGACTTTTATGCAAAATTTCTGGACCTAAATGTGATAAAAATTGGGATTTTATGTTGGTCAACGCAATTATGAAGTTTCCTGAGGTCTAGGACGCAAAATACACATGAAAAACTCATTTTTTAAAGTTCTGGGGGCTTAATGCAAAAGACCAGGACCAAATTGTAAAGAAAATTCCATTTTAATAACAGTTAGTGTGATTTTTAAATATTTTAGGGCTCAGAATGAAAATTTCATAGAGAAAAAACATTTCAAAAGATTCTAGGGGCCAAATGCAATTGTTCAAGACATTAATGTAAAGAAAATCATGCTCTAGGGACCTATATGTGGTAAAAACATGCATTAATATGTTCAAAGTTAAAAGATAAACTATTCAGGGGGTCACATGCAAATCTCACGGAGAAAATAAAAGAATAGAAAGTATTTTAAAACTATATGGATTAAAGTGCAATTGTCTGGACCTATATGGAATAAAAAAAAGGATTCAAATGTAATAAAATAAGGGTCTAAAAATAATAAACCTAAACTAAAGGGCCAAGGCCCAAAAAATTCCTATTCGGAGATCGCTAAAGGATCGCCAGCGTTCTCCCTCCAGCGAGGCTCTAGCGGCGATTCAACAGTTGAAGGGGGCCCGCGACGGCTGCGAAAGCTCTGAAGGGCCACGGCGATCATCCTCGGGAGGTTGGGAAAGGCTGGGGAGGCCTATGGCCTCCCCCCACCTCGCGCTCCGGCGAAGGGCTCTGAACAACGACGGAGAAGACGACGACGGTGCTCCGGAGGCAGGAACGACACGTAGAAGGCGGGGAAAGCTCCGGGGAGCCACGGCAAGGCTTCGGAGGGTAGCGATGAGCTATGAGGTGGTATGGAGCGCTCCTCCCACCTTCACTCCGGTGACGACTACAACGGCGAGTCGTCAGGAGGCTGTGGAGGTCCGGGCAAGGGCACGGCAGCACGGGGGCATTCTTGGGAGGTGCGTGGAGGTTTCTAGGACATCGGTGCGGAGTGAGGTGGCCTGGTGCGCTCATGGGCATCTTCGACGGCAAACGATGGCAGCGATTAGCTACAGCAACGGCAACGGGGCTGGCTGAGCGTCAGTAGGGCTTCTTTGGAGCGAAGGGAGACTAGTGGAGGAGGAAGAAGAGGGGGAAAGGAAGGAGAGGCCCACGGGGGGCCACGCTTGCGGTCAAGAGGCTTAGAGCCTCGCTGGTAGGGTGAACCCACCACCGGTGGGTGGGTCAACGGCACGCGAGGAGCGTTGCTCTGCCATGGAGCATTCCAGGGGCCTAGAGGGTCTTAATGGGCATGCTATGAATATAAGAAGAAGGGAGGAAGAGTTACCTGATGCGCGAGATGTCCTCCCCGGCGATCTTGAGTAGCAGCGGCAACGTTTCTAACGATGCTCTGGTTGCTGGAAAAAGATGGTTGTTGTCTTGGGAGATTGGGGATGGATGCCTTCGCGGGTTGGTCATCGAGGGTGAAGGGCTTTGGATTGCTTGTGGATTGAAGGCCTGAAGGTTCTCTCGCTCTCCGACGATCTCTGTTTTGGTTTCTCCTCTCCGCTCTCTCTAGTTTTGATCTAGATCTCCTCCCATGGGTGGTTTCACGAGCTTCTTAAGGGGGTGGATTGTGCAAGGGGATCGTGGGTGGTGATTGTAGTTGTCCAGAATGTGGGAAGGAGGGAGTGGGAGGAGTGATGGCGTGGGGAAGAAGAAGGCACTATTCATTTATTTTCTTGTTTCCTAAGTTTTTAATTGAATGTGGTTTGGGCTTTTGGGTTTTTGTTTTTTTTTTGTTTTGATTTTGGTTTTAGGTTTTTAGGGTTTTGTTTTAGTATTTTGGTTTTGTTTTAAGTTCTTGATTTTGTTTTAAGTTTTGATTTCGTTTTGGTGATTTTATTAATTTTTTTGATTTTGTGATTTTAAAGTTTAATTGTTTTTAAATTAGGGTTTTAGAGGTTTGAATTTAATCATGAGATTTTAATTAGTTTCTTTTGGGATTAATTAAAAGATTTAGGGTTTTTAGAATTTTAATCATTTTAGGTTTTTGTGACTTAATTGGTTGGTTTTAAAGTTGGGATTTTCAGGATTTTAATTATTTTAGAGGTTTTAAGTTTTTTTTATATTTTAATTAGAGTTTTTAGTTTAAATTATGGTTTTGGGTTTTAATTAAAGTTTTTGGGTTTTAATTGGAATTTTTGGTTTTAATTTAATTTTTTAGATTTTGAACATGGTTTTTAATTGAATTAGGGTTTTTTTTATTTTAATTGAAGTCTTAAGTTTGAATTAGGGTTTTTAGAATTTTGAGTTGAAATTTGTGTTTTTTGGATTTTAATTAAAGTTTTGGGTTCAAATTAGGGTTTTTTAATTAAATTAAATGACTTTAGGATTTTTTAGGGTTTTTTGAGTTTAATTTAGGTTTTCCTTGAAATTAAATGGATTAAAGTGGTTAAAAATGGATTTTATTTGGTTTTGACTTTAATTTGGGTTTTCACTTGATTAATTTGGATTTTAGATGTTTCTAAGTGGATTTTGCTTGATTTTGATTTTAATTAGGTTTTCACTTGATTAATTTGGATTTTAAATGTTTTTAAGTGGAGTTTGCTTGATTTTGATTTTAATTAGGGTTTTACTTAATTAATTAGGGATTCAAATGTTTTTAGGTTGATTTAAGTGAGTTTTGTTTAATTTAGTTATTAATTAGTGGTTTTTGCTTGGATTACGTTAGTGTGGGCTTGTGTGGGCTTGAGTTGGCCTACTGGGCTTGTGTGGGTCTAGGGTTCTGATGAAGTTAGGGTTTAAGGGTGGTGGTTGCAACTAGAGCATTTTCCAGAGGAGCCTGCCGCCAAGTGACTTCAAAATCAAGATGTCTATAGATGCCCCTCCTTGAGCGAGTCGAGGGACGGATGGAACCGAGACCGATGCTCGGGATTGACAAGACACCCCGCTTGAGTCTACGGAAGAGTAATATTTATAGTAAGACCGTGAACCACTTATTCGGCGGATGCACCGAAAGTGATGATTCGGGGCCATGCATGATGATGATGCAATCTGTTGACCCTGATGTCTGGATAATCCATGAAGGTGATGCTGATGCAAAGGATGATGCTGGTGCGAGCAGGTAACCTACCAGCTCACGTAGGGGAGCGCGAGGCATTTCTAGACTCGTACCAAGGGATGCCAAGACTACCGGGCTCATCGCACGACTAGGGAACCTGGCAAATGATAAACCTTTCGGCCTGAAAGGATGCACGGCAAGACATCAGACTCGTCGACTGAAGAAAGACTGATGATGGATGTCTACCGGATAATATAGGGGGTATCAGCCCACTCCTGACAAGATGACGGTCGTCAGCTAGATAGTTTTGGGGTATCAGCCCACTCCTGACAAGATGACGGTTGTCAACTGAATAGTTTGGGGGTATCAGCCCACTCCTGACAAGATGACGGTCATCAGCTGGATAATTTGGGGTATCAGCCCACTCCTAACAAGATGACGGTTGTTGGCCAGATAGTTCGGGGTATCAGCCCACTCCTGACAAGATGACGGTCGTAGCCAGATAGTTTGGGGTATTAGCCCACTCCTGACAAGATGACAATTGTCAACCGGATAGTTCAGGGTATCAGCCCACTCCTGACAAGATGACGATTGTCAACCGGATAGTTTGAGGGTATCAGCTTGAGGAAAGGGGCATTAGGTAAGACTATAAGACTTGCAAACTGAGGGTAAGGTGTGATAATTTGACAAACCTACCAACAGGATAGTTTGGGTTATCTACCCAAGGAATAGAGGAAGATAGACTACTCTGATTCTGTCCGTTCAAAGTGGAACTCAAAAACAAAAGGGGTGGCACCGAGATTCGTCCGTCCAGATCAAACCAGGGATGGGACAATCTAGACTTCGTCCGGTAGTCTAGAAGAAGATGGAAAAGGGCCTTGAATCCGCCGGTCAGGGTGGGAATTCAAAGGCAAGGGGTGGCACCGAGATTCGTCCGTCCGGATCGAACCTGGGATGGGACAATCTAGACTTTGTCTGGTATTCTAGAAGAAGATGGAAATGGGGGCCTTGAATCCGTCGATTAGGGTCGAAATTCAAAGGCAAAAGGGTAGCACCAAGATTCGTCCGTCCGGATAGAATCTGGGATGGGACAATCTAGACTCCGTCCGGTAGTCTAGAAGAAGATGGAAAAGAGGGGCTTCAATCCGCTGGTCAGGGTCGGAATTCAAAGGCAAAGGGTGGCACCGAGATTCGTCCGTCCGGATAGAATCTGGGATGGAACAATCTAGACTCCGTCCGGTAGTCTAGAAGAAGAGGGAAATGGGGGCCTTGAATCCACCAGTCAGGGTCGGAATTCAAAGGCAACGGGTGGCACCGAGATTTGACCGTCCAGATAGAATCTAGGATGGGACAATCTAGACTCCGTCCGATAGTCTAGAAGAAGATGGAAAAGGGGGCCTTGAATCCGCCGGTCAGGGTCAAAATTCAAAGGCAAAGGGTGGCACTGAGATTCGTCCGTCCGGATAGAATCTGGGATGGGACAATTTAGACTCCGTCCAGTAGTCTAGAAGAAGATGGAAAAGTGGGGCCTTGAATCCACCGGTCAGGGTTGGAATTCAAAGGCAAAGGGTGGCACCGAGATTTGTCCGTCCAGATAAAATCTTGGATGGGACAATCTAGACTCCATCCGGTAGTCTAAAAGAAGATAGAAAAGGGGGCCTTGAATCCGTCGGTCAAGGTCGGAATTCAAAGGCAAAGGGTGGCACTGAGATTCGTCCATCTGGATAGAATCTGGGATGCGACAATCTAGACTCCATCCGGTAGTCTAGATGAAGATTGAAAAGGAGGGCCTTGAATCCGCCAGTCTGGGTCGGAATTAAAAGGCAAAAGAGTGGCATCAGGATTTGTTCGTCTGGATAGAATCTGGGATGGGACAATCTAGACTCCATCCGGTAGTCTAGAAGAAGATGGAAAAGGGGGCCTTGAATCCACCGGTTAGGGTCGAAATTCAAAGGCAAAGGGTGGCACTGAGATTCGTCCATCCAGATAGAATCTAGGATGGGACCATCTAGACTCTGTGCGGTAGTCTAGAAGAAGATGGAAAAGGGGGCCTTGAATCCTCTAGTCACGGTCGGAATTCAAAGGCAAAGGGTGGCACCGAGATTTGTCCGTCCGGATAGAATCTGGGATGGGACAATCTAGACTCCGTTCGGCAGTCTAGAGGAAGATGGAAAAGGGGGCCTTGAATCCATCGATCTGGGTTGGAATTCAAAGGTGAAGGGTGGCACCGAGATTCGTCCGTCTGAATAGAATCTGGGATGGGATACTGGGATCCCTCCTACCTGGTACAGAAGCCTATGCCAGCTTTGTTTGTCCAATCCTTGGTGCCAAACTGAAATAACATTCTCGGTTATTTGCTCGGTACACCCCAGTGCCACGTCGACAGGAAAAGAAGTCAGAAGTTTGATCCAGCCTAGCACATGTTACAGTCATGACAATTCCAACTTCAATTCAACCATAAGCATCCAATCAAACTGATACTAGTGATTCAATGACCCCACTATAGTAATCAAATACAATGCAGTGATTATACTGTTCAACAATCAATATGGCACTGATATCAAGACTCTGCATCATCCTTAGACCTCTTAGAGCCTCTGGCTTTGGCAAACAGTGTATGGCTTGGAGGTGCTCCACATATCGGCTAGGTTTCTTCAATTTTGGCTTCATAATCAGCAAAACAACCCTTCCTTTTTATGACTGTGAGGCTGTCTGATTGAATGGAGCCATTTAACATGCGTGATAGCTCCTTAGTCATGGCATAAGTGCTCAAAGGGTACTCCTGAAAGCGAGCTGGCATTATCCCTTGAACGAAGGAATCCTGTTGGTATCCGAATTGCTGCATCACTCGAATTGGATGATACTCAACACCACCGGTCAGCCCTGGTAGGATGACAAGCTGCATATCAGCAGTATTGAAGAAAGCCTCGAAATTATGAGTTACCGAAGGAATGATGCGCCAGGTCACCTTGTCTTCTGTCAAGCTCTCCAGCTGCTTATACTCCTTGTGAATTGATGTGAGGGTGCAAGCATGACCGCATTGACAATAGGATTGGAAGGCTGACCGTTGAGGGCGTAAGATCTCCACACCTAGATGAGCGGCAAACCACACTTGTACAAAAGCTCTGCAACCATAGAAATATCGACAATGGCGTAATGACCGGTCTAGGGCTCGGTAAGTCTTTGCTAGGATAACTGGAGCCAAGACCATTTGACAATTGACGGGTTACCACTACCAAAGCGATCTCTGCAACCTCGATGTTCACAATGGTCCAACCATGGTTGAATACTAGCTCGCCTAAGAAACGGACCACAAAACCTCTCAGCCATAGCTCATCACCCAAGGAGGTGTGCATCTCGACCACCTTGTCAAAGTATGCCAATTGTAACATTGGAGTTGGCCCATCAGTACAGATGAGTTGACGACTACAATTGCTGGTTGATAGGCCAGTCAGTTCACTCAATACTAAGGAGTATCCAACTCATCGAATAAACATAGTAGGCCCCATAAGCTTATGTAGGCAACAGATCTGGCAAACTTCCTCCAAAGTGGGAGTCAATTCCATTCTTCCGAAGCGGAACACATGGGTAGCGGGCTTCCAGAAATGAGTAGTGGCACACAAAAGATATCGAGAAACCTCCACATTCGCAATGTCCAAGAACTTTGAGGGGATACCCCAAGTTCGTAGCTTGTCATGATCACTGTCTGTTAATTTCCCTATCCACATCCGGAGAACATCTGAGCAACGTGCCGACACAACCATCGTGGGGAAGCCCATACTCCATCAAGGA
Organism: Posidonia australis; assembly: GCA_024699735.1. Classification (NCBI taxonomy): domain Eukaryota; kingdom Viridiplantae; phylum Streptophyta; class Magnoliopsida; order Alismatales; family Posidoniaceae; genus Posidonia; species Posidonia australis. The sequence continues at coordinate 15,446 of JAMKQA010007638.1, read as the reverse complement.
AGCCTCGACTTTTCCTTGACTCAGGCCACTTCGAAACTAGAAACAAAACACCTACGGAACATCATCAAAATATTTGCTTTCAATTAGACAAAGGGCTTTGCTCCATACAATCTGATGCAGATAGAAAGTACTGTATAAATGCTTTGAAAATAAGGATGAGTAATCCAAGGTTGTGGAAACCATTCAATGACCATCAGTCCATAGCAATCCAAACTACAGGCTATTAAGTAGCTTAACTTGAGCGCCAAGCCTCGAGAAGGGATCCATGCCACCAACCAGACCAGGTCAAGTGTCAAATCAGAGAGAATAGGCCATCAAACCCTGGTGGCCGGGATTGTTTGGTGACAGAGCTATCATTGAGTATTGAAGGGATCAACTATTCCACTTAACCCCAAGAGGACTACAGTACAGTTCGATGATACTATTTACACAACTTGAATGATTACTCTGAAGCTTTGTACAAGACATGGAAAGGATCTTGCTAATTCTGCCGGAACAAGACCGAGGTCGAAAGTTGTGGTTATAACCTCCCAATACTCCGCCATGAATCTTCATGCTTTGAGATTCATCTCTCTTGGATTTACCAAAGATCTTGTTTTGATCTTGGAGGGATAAGGTTGCCGGTGTCCTTGTTCTTGTACTTGAACAACAGAACGGCCAGCATGTCCTAAATGAAGATATTGTCCCGAAGTAGGTCAACCAATAGGCAGTTGACATGCCCTTGGTTGACAAGGGAGGTTATCACCATAAAGGCAGTTGCCATGCCCCTGGTGTATAGCAACCTCTGCTAGATTTTTAGCCAAAGTGCAGCTGACATGCCCCTAGCTTAAGACCTAGCACGACCTTGCAAAGTGAATGAATGATAATGAATGCAGGAATGGTAGTGTCATATTATATCACCCTCAGAACTGAGTGGAACGCTAATAACACCTGTTATGAGAAGAGGGGAAGACCTCGATTCACAAGACACTACCCAGACTTCTAGGCTGTTGGTGGCTCTCCAGAATGGGTAATTCAGTAGGTTAGGCTCCATGCCAAACTCTTGGGGACTTAACCTACTTTTTAACTTTTGACTCATTTCTTTTCTCCCTCTTAGGCTTGTAGGCTCACTCTAACCCTTGTTTGGGGGTAATGGGCATCTGAATTTGGAGGGAATTATTAGAATTGTATGTGAGGGGTGGCTAGTCCCTTTGGTCATTTGGATTCTTTGGATGCTTGCTTCAACTCCTCCCCAAGGTATGTGATGGGGGTAGGGCTGACCTACTTGCCTCTCTCAATTTGGGCTAGCTTCTGTCTTCGACTTCTGTCTCCTTTTTCTTTTAAGCCCTTGTGGATGTATTTATTTTTCAATTTGGCTCACACTCATGCTCGCCCCTAACATTTTATCTCTCTCTGGAGGTGTAAGTCCCTAAGGGAGTTTGGACATTTCGCCTAACCATGGTAGGGTGGTGGCTCCCTCGCCTACTAGAAGGTCTAGGTAGTGTCAACTGAAGAGGTATAGACCCTTCTAAAACAGGCTAGCTATTCCGGTTTTCATCATCGGGCTTTGATGCAGATGCACTTATGCATGGATGCATGTTTTTTTTTTCTTTTTTTTGTGCTTTTGATGCAATGCATGCGTAACGAGTGCAAGGGGAAAAATAAACATGAGGTCAAGAAAAAAGCAAAAATGTGGGAGTAAAACGAATAAAACATGCGTGAATGCAGCTAGGGTGCTTTGCAAGGTAAGGATGCGGCTCTCCATCATTGGTAGTACTTTTTTAAGTAACACGAATTGACCGGCTCTGACTGCTCAATGTGGTCCATGTCTTCGAGGATTACCACTGCCCCGGAGAATACTCGTTTGAAGATATAAGGGCAACGCCAATTAGGTCTGAATTTGCCGTGGGAGTAGGGGAGATGGATGGCTCGTAAGACCAAGTCTCCGGGCGCAAAACACCTAGGATGGACTTTCTCTTGATAGGATCTTGCCAACCTTCTTTGATAACACTGGGCATGGTGTAGGGCCTGCAGTCGATGTTCATCTATCAAATTCAACTACGTGAAGCGATCGCCCAACCATTCAGCCTCTTCTAGTTCTGCTTCTCTCAAGATCCTCAAAGAAGGAATTTCCACCTCGATCGGTAGCACGACCTCAATGCCATAGACTAAAGAGAAAGGTGTGGCGCCTGTAGATGCCTAGATAGAAGTTTGATATGCCCACAATGCATAGGGAAGCTTTTCATGCCAATCCTTGTGAGTCTCTGCCATCTTCTTTAGTATCTTGGTAATGTTCTTGTTGGCTGACTCAACCGCTCCATTCATCTGGGGATGGTAAGGTGAAGATCAATGATGCTTAATGTGGAAATTCTGTAAATAATCTTCGACCCTCTTGGCTATAAAGTTCTTCCCATTATTTGATATTATTGCGTGTGGGACCCCATACCGGGATATGATGTTATTCTTCAAGAACTTCTCTATTACTGCAGCAGTAACTATCTTGTATGACGTGGCCTCAACCCACTTTGTGAAGTAATCAATGGCCACCAGAATGAAACGATGCCTATTAGATGCCACCGGATGAATGGCACCGACAACGTCAATTCCCCAGGTTGAGAAAGGCCATGGTGACGACATGCTGTGAAGTTGTTGAGGAGGAGCATGGATTAGATTCCCGTGGATCAGGCAGGCGTGACACCTTCGCACAAACTGACAGCAATCTGCCTCCATGGTCGACCAATAATAGCCTTGTAGCGTGATCTTCTTGGCTAACAAAACTCCATTCATGTGTGGCCTGCATTTCCCAACATGGACTTGTAACATAACGGCATCGGCCTCCTTCTTATCTAAGCATATCAAGAGCATTTGGTTATTGGATCTCCAGTACAAATGATTGGCCCTGAGTACATAGATGGATGCCAAGCGTTTCAAAGTCCTTGCTTCTGTTGCTCACACCTAAGGAGGGAGATTCCCGGTTTCCAGAAGAACCTTAATGTCATGGTACAACGGGAGCTCTTCCTGTGGGTCTGCTTCTTCTATGCTCATGCAGTGTGCTGGTTGATCCATACATGTAACTGACACATCTACTGCACGATGGTCTGGTATCGAGAGCCAAGATGCTAAGGTTGCCAAAGAATCCGCGTAGGCATTCTTGGCCCTATTCATGAAAGAAAAATGGACCTCCTGGAATTCTGCCACAAGCTTCATAAGATGGGCATAGTATTGGATGAGCTTTTGATCCTTGGTCTTCCAGTCGCCATTGACCTGTGCGATAACCGACATGGCATCACCACGCACAAGTAACTTGCGAACTCCATGCTCCAAGGCCATCTGAAGTCCCAATATGCACGCCTCATATTCAGCTTTGTTATTTGTGCATTTGAAATTTAATTTAATTGCATAAGGAGTCATCTGCCCTGGGGGCTACCAATACGGCGCTGATGCCCATTCCTCTCTTGTTGACTGCGCCATCAAAGTACAAGTGCCATTGATCCTTCCCCTCGGCCATCTCCGATTCATCATCATCATCCTCGGCGAACAACAGATCCTCATCTGGAAATTGGGTCCTCACAGGTCGGTACTCTAGTATAGGTAGCTCAGCTAGATGGTCTGCCACTGCTAGTCCCTTTATGGATTTTTGTGTGATGAAGGTGATGTCATATTGGGACAACAACACCTGCCACTTGACAAACCGTCCTACAAGCACCGGTTTCTAGAGCAAATACTTCATAGGGTCATGGCGACAAAGAAGAAGGACTAGGTATGCCATCATATAATGCCTTAGGCGTTGAGCTGCCCAGACTAGAGATAAGCAGACCTTCTCTATGGTAGTGTATCTAGCCTCACAATCATTAAACTTCTTACTCAGATAATATATTGCCCTTCCCTTGCGACCAGATTCATCATGCTGGCCCAATACTGCTCCCATGGAATGTTGGGTTACGGATAGATAAAGGAGTAAGGGTCGCCCTGGCTCTAGTGGGACCAAAACTGGAGGTTTGGCTAATAACTGCTTGATCTTGTCAAAGGCTACCTGACATTCCTCGTTCCAACCGATCTGTGCATTCTTTCTTAGGTGCTTGAAGATTGGCTAGCAGATTGGTGTGAGCTATGCTATGAACCGGCTGATATATTGTAGGCGACCCAACAATCATTTGACTTCTTTCTCCATGGTTGGGGGAGGCATGTCAATTATGGCTTGCGCCTTATCTAGATCGACCTCGATTCCCCTATGGCTAATGATGTGGCCAAGAAGCATGCCAGATGAAACCCCGAAGGCACATTTATTGGGGTTAAGGCAGAGCTTGTACTTGTGTAGACGATTGAACAGCTTCCTCTGGCAAGCTAAATGATCCTCGGGCTCTTTGGATTTAGCTATCATATCATCAACATTAACTTCGACCTCTTGGTGCATGAGGTCATGTAATAGCACTGTCATAGCTCTCTGATATGTAGCCCCTGCATTCTTGAGCCCAAATGGCATCACCTTGTAGCAGAAGATTCCCCATGGGGTGATGAATGATGTCTTCTCCATATCTTCTTCTGCCATCTTGATCTGATTGTAGCCTGAGAATCAATCCATAAATGATAGCATTTTATGGCTAGTTGTATTGTCTACACGGATGTCAATGTGAGGTAGGGGAAAGTCGTCTTTCGAACTCACCCGATTGAGATCTCTATAATCAATGCAAATGCGAACCAGTCCATCCTTCTTTGGGACTGGGACGACGTTTGCAAGCCATTTTTGATACAAGACGACTTTAAGGAAGTCCACCTTATGCTGCTTCATAATTTCTTCCATAAGTTTAAGTAGCCATTGGGGTCGCCATCTTCTGAGCTTTTGCTTGATGGGCCTGACATCTGGCTTCAATGGTAGATTGTGTACTGCTACTTCTACATCTAGACCGGCCAAGTCACTATAAGTCCAGGCAAAGACATCTATGTATTCCTTGAGGAAGGCGATGAATTCTACCCTTAACTTCGGGGTGTGTTTTGCACTGATGCGCAATTCTTTGACATCGTCAGCGGTCCCGATGTTCACGAGCTCGGTCTCCTCCACATGGAGATTCGGGCCTTCTGGGTCATTATCATGGTGCTGGAATTCCGCTAGCACGTCTTCATCCCCAGGTGCACCATTGTCATCCTCCTCTTCATAGGCCACGAGCTCGGACAACATCTCCTTCTGGAAGGTAGGATCCACTATATCGAAGGTGCAAATCTGCTTTGATGCTTGGCCCTTTTGATGTCGAAGGAGAGTTACACTGACTCTCGTGTTCTTGTACTAGTGGTAGGAAACCATTGTGTCATCCTGTTTTGTATCCTCTCTCAAGTTAAATGTTTCTTGACTCACTAATGTTGCTTCTTCACTTATTGCTGAATTTTTTGGTTTTTCTAATTTTTTTTGGTTTTCTGGATTTTCTAATTTTTTTGGATTTTCTTTGCTATTTACAAGGGGTACTATAGATTGACGGCTGTCCTGATGCTGACTGATTAGAGTGACACCGCCTACGTTCTTCCTTGAGCTCAGCTCAGGGTCTTTTTTTTGGCCCCCACCTTGTGTAAGGTGGGGCTTGGGTTGCTGGTACCATCTAGACCAGCCTCCCGACTGCTGAGTGATTAACTCGTCTGGTCTAGAGTAAACTGTCTCTTCGCCTTCTTTTAGAACCATGATTCTGGAATGGTCATGGGTTTTTTGTGGCGAGGGAGAGGCTGCTTCGATCATTGCTACTTTGCCTTTTCGATGCCTCACTTCCTCTATGTTATCCTCTGCCAAAACGATGAGCTTCTCTTGAAATAAAACCTCCATGCTTTGGAGCACCTCGTCCATCTGTGCCTCCACGACTGCTCCCTCATCCTCGTCTGCGCGAGATCCACATAATATGCATCCTCTGGACCATCACTAGTGGATGTCAATGGTACTGTGTAGGGATCGCTGCTCCATGCCAACAATTGGTTCTAGGCAGGCATCACTTGTGTCAGAGTGTGCTGGGAAAGAGGATCTGTCACATGATGTCCTATAGAGGCTTCACAACCTGCCTCTAGGATCACTACTGTGACTGAGGTCGTGATGGGAACTAATGCAGAAGCTAGATCTACTACTGTTGATACAGTGACTGGAGTTGTAGTTATGGTTAAAATTGGAACTGTCACATCTGGCATCATGACTGCTGCAGGAACTGATACTACGGTGACTGGAGTTGTAGTGGGAACTGAAACTGTTGTGGGAACTGAAACCACAGTGGCTGGAACTGTGACTGCGGCTAGAACTGAAACTACTGTGGGAGCTGAAACTGTCGTGGCTGGAACTGATACTACAGTGTTTGGGTCTTCTTTGGAGAAGTACTCCTTGATGCTTACGCATTCGACTGTGCTTGATGAGATGTCTCGCTTTAGCTCCATCGAGTCTGAACTTTGCTTAAGACAGAGAATGCCTGCAACAAAGTTAGTGCAAGTGGGAGAGTGGTTCGGCTTCGATTTCCACAAGTTTCGAGAACTTTCTTCTTGACACAGCTGTTCATAACCGAGTCCTACTTGATCTCTTCGCTCCTCAGCGGCAACAGGCTCCGCGATCCCCTGACCGTACTTCCCGAGAGGTGTCCCCTTCTCATATCCCCAACGACGACATAAATTATTGACCATGTTGGAGGGGTTGCTACGGACAGGTGGGTAGCTACCACGTTCAAATTCGGGAATGAAATTAACTAGCTCAAACCGATTAACCTAGAATAGAAGATCTGAGGGCTTGGAGTCAAAGGAGACAATCTGATAGGACAAGGTTGACACAGCATCGATCTTCTCCTTCTCAAAGTTTTCAGCCATGACGGTAACGATATTATCGCCCCAGTTGAACTTTATCATTTGATGAAGAGTCGACGGGATGACCTGATGCTTGTGGAACCAAGGGTGCCCAAGTAGAAGATTAAATGAAGGTTCAAGATCCACGACATAGAATTCCACGTCAAACTCAGCCGGTCTGATGACAAGAGGGATTACCAACAAGCCTAATGCATCGTGGTGCATGTTGTCGAACGACGTCATCCCTTTTACCACTAGCACAATATCCTCAGCTTTGAATCCGAGCTTACTTGCTGTACGTAAAGGGCAAACATTTACGCCTGCGCCATTATCGACCAGTGTAAGGGGAATGCGGAAGTTCTTAAACTGAACGGTTACGAATAATGGTTGGTTGTGATTGATCCCCGTTGGAGTTAATTCTTGGTACATGAAGGGGATAACCTGGGGTGTAGCAATCATACCTACCATCGTCTCGAGGGCTGCATGTTCTATAGTGGGGGCTACATGGGCGGCCTGGAAAACTCGAATGAAGGCCTCTCGGTGCTTGGCCAAAGTGTGAATCAAGTCCCAAATGGAAATATCAGCCTTTACCTTTTTTAGTTGAGCAGTGATGTCGGCTACAGGCTTAACTATAGTGGAAGAGGACTTTGTCAAGGCTTCCTCAGTGGTAGGCTTCACTGGATGGCTTTCTAGCTGTGGTGGATCTACAGTAGGCTGGGTTTGCTTAGGCTCAATAGGTGGGACCCTGTATACTCGCCCTGAATGCGTGATCTCACCTCACATCTCTGTGGCATAGTTATAGGGCATGCGATGGGTATTCTGAGTCAAATTAACGACCACAGGTGCCCTAGTGACTTGCTCAAGTCGAATAAAGGGTAGGCCTGCATCTGGTAAAACTGGTAGGGATATAGGTTGGGGAGACTGTGTGGGGGGATGAACTAGCAGGGTGACTAGTGCCATAGATGGAGGGGGTTGTGCTAGTAGGGACACTGATGTGGTTGGTAGGGGTGAGTGTGCTAGTAGGATTGCTGGAGCACTAGGTGATGGTGGGTGTGCTAACAGGGTTGCTGGATATTCTAGTCTAGCGGTGAGTTGGATCATATTCACCGTGGAGCTTGACCCTTCGAGAAAAGAGTGATACAAAGACTTTGGAAAACGGATAGGCAAATCATGAATCAAGTATGAAGGGACCAATGTGGGAACATTGGATGGGGTGAGAAAGAGAGCATGGATTCTAGAGGTCCCTAGAGCATTTGAACGGTCATGCTCGGGGAGAGGCTGTCTAACAATGCTAGGGAGATCAGGGACAGATGTAGATGCTTGTGTTCATGCTGGTGTTGATTCCATCTACTGAGTGTGAATGATAATGGCCTTATTGTCAATTAGGTCCTGAATAGCATACCGGACTGCAAAGCAACTATCCGTCGCGTGCCCCGCGGAGCGATGGTAGTTGCAGAATAAGTTTGCCTTGTACCACCCCAGCAGTGGATGCGGTGGTGGGCGGACTTTCAGGAACTTTAGGAGTGATTGTACCTTTGGGAGGACGACGCTGAAGGGTTTAACCAGAGGTGTGAAGTGGCGCTCCATGCGATGCGGCCGTGCCTGACGTTGGTACGGTCCTTGCGTTGCCGGTGCGATAGGATACACTGGCTCAGCGACCGTGGTAATGTGAGAGGTGCATGGTGCTCTATGTGTGGGTGCATAACCGAAGTGCTGCTGAGATGGGCATCCCGTGTCAACAAGAGCTGCAGGAGGTCCAACGTATGCGACGGCGTTCCGAGGGGGATCCCTCCTCTTATTGGCATTACCATTTGCGGCGAAGCTAGTATTACTACGACTTGTTCCTGGGATAGAAGCAGGGGACGCGGCTTGTTTAGCGAAGCGCGGGGAAGTTGCCACTATGCAGTGAACTTTCTACACGAGCACCTGCACGAATTAGCGATGTCAAAGTGGTGATGGGTTGTATGCTAAGCAAGGCCCTAGTGGCTAGCTGCGCTCCTTGGATAACCATCTCAATTGATTCCTCATCATAGGGTTTATCCTTAACTTGTGAAGCAAGAGCGCACCAACGCCCAACATACTCTCCAAATGATTCATGGGGCTTCTGCTTGGTGGCGGCAAGGTTCTCACGCTTAGGGACCAAGTCAAAGTTAAAGGAGTACTGTTCCAGGAACGCCTAACTAAGGTCCTTCCAAGTCATTATCAAGGCCATATCTAGAGAGGTAAACCATTTTAGTGCGGGACCAGTTAGACTGTTCTAGAAAAGATGGATTACTAACCTCTCGTCAGCTTGGAGCTGTGCAAGATCTCCACAGTACGCCCTTAAATGCGAGATAGGCTAGCCCTTACCATTGTACTTTTCGAAATCTAGGACATGGAAGTTCGGTGAGAGAGTAGCCTTTGGGAAGTAGTAGAGGTCCTGGAATTGGTAAGTCTGGCAGTCTCCTCCCTGCACTTGTCAAAGTGCTTTCTCAAGATCGCCCACCCTAGCATGGAGGGCATCTGGAGCGGCTGATGAGGGTGATGCAATCGAGGTGGGTCCTACGTACGCCACATGGGTTTCACCGAGGTGCTCCTCCGGATCCACCATTGCGTTTGCTGGTGTCAATGCACAATGGTTGGCGTACCCGTGTCTTGGTACAAAGTGTTGTGGGGTGTATGTAGAAACTTGGTTCTGATGTAGGGAGGAAAGGGGAGATGTGTGATGTGCTACGTGAGGTGTAGTGTGAGTGGGGTACAACTGCTGTCCCAAGAAGGATCCAGGGAATGAGACGTGAGGGTGTTGTGCCCCTGCCAAACCTAAAGGCTGGCCACCAGGTGCATAGGAGAAAGGTTGTGTGGTGACTTGAAAGGAAACTATAGGAGGAACCGGTCCCATTGCCACTGAAGTCGAAAAAAGCTAGGGCGATGGTCGAAGGGGTGGTGCAGTGGGTGTAGCATGATAGCAGGTGACGGCAACACAGGGACCTCTGGAACCACCAAAGGAGCAGTAGAAGCTGGAAGGATGTAGAATTCCATGCCCTGTAGCTTTTGTGCGAGCTCAAGAAGCTGCTAGACGGGGAGGTCACGAGACCCGTCGGTAACAGTACTTGAAACCACAGAAAAAGGCATAGAGGATCCAAGTGGAGGTGGGACTTCAGACTGTTTAGCAGAGAGAGATCCTAACATAGACGTCGCCACAGGTGGTTGGGTGCTAAAAGTAGCAGGTCCAACTAGAGGATAAGATAAGGGTTGGGTCTCTGGAATGTGTGTTGCCGTCACAGTGACGGTCTCGATGACCAGCTCTGCAGTGGAGTGAGCCTGCTAGTTTCTGACGCCCGAGGAATTCCTGACCATCAGGAAACAACTATCGGGAGGAGTGGCTGAAGAAATTAGTGTCAAAGGAGGGACCGCAGAGGCAGTCACCTCATGAGCAACAGAAGTCAAAGGCTCACCGAGGCGCTGGGCCATGGTCGAATGAGAGCGAGTGAGAATCGGACTACGACGATAAGGCCAAGGACGGGTCCTAGGACGAGCTATCGTCGGCAGTGACGTGTAACTCTGGAAAAGATGGATGAGATCTGTCACCAAAGGGGAAATTAGAAAACAGGGATGCTTGAGATCCAGAAAAGGAACTCGCTCACTATCCTTGAAGAAACAAACAGGCATCAGGAAAACCTGATGTGAGTAAAACAAGACATAAATGCAATGTTATTATGGTGGCATGAATGCACATGCGTATGGATGCAACTATTATGCGCTCTCTCACCAACTAAGTGTTTCCTAGAAGGTCGTCTACTTCGGGATCACACATGGGTAAATAGGTCTTCGACTTAGGCAAGGAAGTAAAGGTCCCCGCTCTAAATCCTGGGCAAAGCACAGGTAGTGAACGGGTGATGCGTTGGTGGCCTCGTCTTCGGCAGTAGCATGGAGTTGTACCCTCTACTAGCACCAACACGACCTCGGACAAGGGGGGACAAACTAGCAACATGTCCCACGCCAAAGCCATGGAACAGGTTACCAAAATTGTCCTTCGCAACCTGTAGGTGGACTCAAGGGAGAAGAATGCATGCACCTATATAAATGAATCATGCATGTATGCTTTTGTGTCTTTTACTTGCATTTTATTAACTAGGGGGGAGGGTTCAAATTGGTCTCTAGTTTTGCCTTATTAATTGTTCTCTGAGTTTGTGTGTTTTATTTTAACCAGAAGGGGGAAACAAACAAGTCTCTACTCTCCTAGACATGTCAAGTGCGAAAGGGGAAGAAAACACACAAGTATGGCAAGCAAGCAAGCAAACAACAAACAAAAGGCATAATCATGGCATATGCAAGTGTTGTGGCATCATGATTGTGAAAAGAAAACATCCATCATATCAAAAGGCAAGATATATATCATGTGTATGCAATGACAGAGCAAATGTGTGAAAGAAAGTACAAAAGGCACTCTAAGTAAGCAAACAATCAGAAGCAAGGCAAATAAACAAGCATGTAACACCAAAGCCTCAAAAGGCAATCGAAAAGACTAACCTGAAAGCCGGAATCTAGTATCCACAGTGGAGTCGCCAGTTTTTGTGACCCATCCCCTGGCCTGGAGTCATGCTAGTGGAGAGGAGGCCATAGCCATGCCAAAATGGTGAGGGGGCGAGATGGGATGAAAACGGAAAGAAAAGGAGTCGCCACCTAGTCTTTTAAGGGAAAGACGAGGAAAATCACAAACAAATCACAAAAAGTGAATGAGTGAGATGCAAACATGAAGGCCAAATGTCTGTTAACCAGAGGATGGTTAAGGATTCCTATTACGCACAGGGAAGGTGTTAGGCACCCCCGTATGTCTTGAGAAACTCGGTCTCTCTAGTCTAATTCGCTAGCTAGAGGCTAAATGAATGTTTGCTATGCCTAGATTGTCTTCTAATCATGCTGATATGAATGCCAAGACAAGACTAGATGGATGTGCAAGACGATGTGCAAAAATTACAGAGAAATCCACATGAATTGACAAAATCGCAGTGAATCACATGAAATGACGATGTTTTTGTAAAGAACGCCTCCGAAAACCATGTTGATGTCAAAAGCATAAAAAGTCGAGTCAACCCGTGTTCTCGAAATCATGGAAAACTCGTGAAAATCGAAAAGGGGAAAAATAATCCGTGATGGGGTCAAATGTCAGCCCTCAGGCCTGTTAATGTACGCCCTCGGGCGATGAAATCCAAATCAAATCAAAAAATCTGAAATGTAGGATTAAAGCAAATCAAATCAGATATTGGATAAGAAACTCTGAAGACAAAGGGAAGAAAGAAATCCACTAAAGAAAAGGCATGGGATGCCGGCTCGCTAAATGCAAATGTGAGGAAAAAGGATATGGAATGCATGGATAAGTGCCTAAATGTGCAAAAAGCTCTAAAGAATGACTTAGACATGGAGTATGCACGATTGAGTGCAAAGATTGAAATGCATGCTCATGAATTGTAGGTACAGGGGCAATTTGGTCATTTCCCCAGCCAGATGTGATAAATGCTTGTATGGGAGTGATGCATAGCCTAAAATGTGTGCCAAATGCCTAGAAGATGTTATTTGCAAGAAACATGGAGGACAAAATCAACAAAATGATTTAAATACAATAAAGGACAAACATAAGGGCCAAAATACAAAATTCACAGAGAGGAATGAGAAACTGGATGAAAAACATGTTCATGACCACTATTCTAACATACAAATGATGGGTCCAATGTCAATGTGGCACAGGGATGTAAAAGTTGCACTTGGATAATTTCCTGAAAGGTTAGGGTCTAAAGTGCAAAATTCACACATGAGTGCAAATGTGGCTAAAATGTAAGGTTAAGGATCAAATCTCAATGAAAACATGATTTTTGAATAGAATTTGTGATTAAATGCAAAACATGAGATGAAATGTGTGAAAAATATTCCAAGTTATGCAAGAAAACATTTAAAACCCTAAATAATGGATTTGAAATTAATCTAAAGGTCAAAATGTAAATTTTATGTTCAGGAATGATTTGATGTGAATCCAGGGACTTTTATGCAAAATTTATGGACTTGAATGTGATAAAAATTAGGATTTTATGTTGGTCAGTGCAATTATGAAGTTTCCTGAGATCTAGGATGCAAAATACACATGAAAAACTCATTTTTTAAAGTTATGGGGGCTTAATGCAAAAGACCAAGACCAAACTGTAAAGAAAATTCCATTTTAATAACAATCAATGTGATTTTTAAATATTTTAGGGCTCAGAATGAAAATTTCATAGAGAAAAATCATTTTAAAAGATTTCAGGGGCCAAATGCAATTGCTCACGACTTAAATGTAAAGAAAATCATGCTCGAGGGACCTATATGTGCTAAAAACATGCCTTAATATGTTCGGAATTAAAGGATAAACTATTCAGGGGGTCACATGCAAATCTCACTGAGAAAATAAAAGAATAGAAAGTATTTTAAAACTACAGGGATTAAAGTGCAAATGTCTGGACCCATATGCAATAAAAAAAGGATTCGAATGTAATAAAATAAGGGCTAAAAATAATAAACCTAAACTAAAGGGCCTGGGCCCAAAAAATGCCTATTCGAAGATCGCCGGAGGATCGCTAGCATTCTCCCTCCAGCAATCTCTCCGGCGAGGCTCTGGCGGCGATTTAGCGGGTGAAGGGGGCCCACGACGGCTGGAAAGCTCCGAAGGGCCACGACGATCATCCTCGGGAGGTTGGGCAAGGCTGGGGAGGCTTGAGGCCTCCCCCCCACCTCGCGCTTTGGCGAAGGGCTCTGAATGGTGACGGAGAAGACGACGGTGGTGCTCCGGTGATTGAAAAGGCGCGTAGAAGGTGGGGAAAGCTTCAGGGAGCCACGACGAGGCTTCGGAGAGCAACGGCGAGCTCTGAGGTGGTCTGGAGCGCTCCTCCCACCTTCACTTTGGTGACGACAGCAACGGCGAGTCGTTTGGTGGCTGTGGAGGTCCGGGCAAGGGCACGACAGCATAGGGGCGTTCCTGGGAGGTGCGTGGAGGTTTCTGGGTCATCGGTGCGGAGTGAGGTGGCCTGGTGCGCTCATGGGCATCTTCGACGACAAACGACTGCAGTGGCTGGCTGTGGCGATGGCGACGGGGCTGGTTGAGCATCGACAGGGCTTCTCTGGAGCAGAAGGAGACCAGAGGAGGTGGAAGAAGAGGGGGAAAGGAAGGAGAGGCCTGCGGGGGGCCCCGCCTGAGGTCAGGAGGCTCGGAGCCTCGCTGGCAGGGTGAACCCACCACCATAGGATGGGTCGACAGCGTGCGAGGAGCGTTGCTCCGCCATGGTGTGTTCCAGGGGCCTAGAAGGTCTTATGGGGCATGCTATGAATTGAAGAAGAAGGGAGGAAGAGTTACCTGATGCGCGAGATGTCCTCCCCGGCGATCTTGAGTGGCAGCGGCGGTGTTTCCAGCGATGCTCTGGTTGCTGGAAAAATATGGTTGTTGTCTAGGGAGATTGGGGCTGGATGCTTTCGCGGGTTGGTAGTCGAGGGTGAAGGGCTTTGGATTGCTTGCGGATTGAAGGCCTGAAGGTTTTCTCGCTCTCCGACGATCTCTGTTTTGGTTTCTCCTCTCCACTCTCTCTAGTTTTGATCTAGATCTCCTCCCATGGGTGGTTTCACAAGCTTCTTAAGGGGGTGGATTGTGCGAGGGGATCGTGGGTGGTGATTGTAGTTGTCCAGAATGTGGGAAGGAGGGAGTGGGAGGAGTGATGGTGTGGGGAAGAAGAAGGCACTATTCATTTATTTTCTTGTTTCCTAAGTTTTTAATTGACTGTGGTTTGGGCTGGGCTTGGTTTTTGGGCTTTTGGTTTTTTGTTTTGATTTTGGTTTTAGGTTTTTAGGGTTTTGTTTTAGTATTTTCGTTTTGTTTTAAGTTTTTTTTTTGTTTTAAGTTTTGATTTAGTTTTGGTGATTTTATTTATTTTTTTGATTTTGTGATTTTAAAGTTTAATTATTTTTAAATTAGGGTTTTAGAGGTTTGAATTTAATCATGAGATTTTAATTAGTTTCTTTTGGGATTAATTAAAAGATTTAGGGTTTTTAGAATTTTAATCATTTTAGGTTTTTGTGACTTAATTGGTTGGTTTTAAAGTTGGGATTTTCAGGATTTTAATTATTTTAGGGGTTTTAGGTTTTTTTTGGATTTTAATTAGAGTTTTTAGTTTAAATTATGGTTTTAGGTTTTAATTAAAGTTTTTGGGTTTTAATTGGAATTTTTGGTTTTAATTTAATTTTTTAGATTTTGAACATGGTTTTTAATTTAATTAGGGTTTTTTGGATTTTAATTAAAGTCTTTAGTTGAATTAGGGTTTTTAGAATTTTGAGTTGAAATTTGTGTTGTTTGGATTTTAATTAAAGTTTTGGGTTCAAATTAGGGTTTTTTAACTTAACTAAATGACTTTAGGGTTTTTTAGGGTGTTTTGAGTTTAATTTATGTTTTACTTGAAATTAAATAGATTAATGTGGTTAAAATGGATTTTATTTTGTTTTGACTTTAATTAGGGTTTTCACTTGATTGATTTGGATTTTAAATGTTTTTAAGTGGATTTTGCTTGATTTTGATTTTAATTAGGGTTTTCACTTGATTAATTTGGATTTTAAATGTTTTTAAGTGGATTTTGCTTGATTTTGATTTTAATTAGGGTTTTACTTAATTAATTAGGGTTTCA
>JAMKQA010007637.1:0-23430 GCA_024699735.1 Posidonia australis | reverse complement strand
GACACGGTTCAAACTTGGCAGTTCCCAGCCGCTGCTTGTACACTAGGTGCAAATCGGTTCACACTTGGTGATTCTGAGCCACTACCTGTACACCGGCAATGACTCAGTTCACTCTTGCCTCTTCCGATCCTCTACCTGTACATCGGCTGCGACTCAGTTCACTCTTGGCAGTTCCAAGCCGCTGCCTGTACACTAGCAGCGACACGGTTCAAACTTGGCAGTTCCCAGCCGCTGCTTGTACACTAGGTGCAAATCGGTTCACACTTGGTGATTCTGAGCCACTACCTGTACACCGGCAGCGACTCGGTTCACTCTTGCGGTTTTGAGGCTCTACCTATACACCAGCTGTGACTCGGTTCACTCTTGGCGGTTCCCAGCCGCTGCCTGTACACCGACAGCGACTCGGTTCACTCTTGGCAGTTCCCAACCGTTAGTTGTACACCAACTATGACTCGATTCACTCATGGCGGTTCGCAGCCACAGCCTGTACACCAGTAGTGTCTCGGTTCACTCTTGCCTGTTCCCATCCGCTGCATGTACATTGGCAGCGACTCGGTTCACTCTTGGCGGTTCCCTGTCGCTACCGGTACACCAGCAGCGAATCAGTTCACACTTGGTGGTTCTCAGCCACTGCCGGTACACCGGCAGTGACTCGGTTTACTCTTGGTGGTTCCCGACCGCTCCCTGTACACTGACAGCGACTCGATTCAGACTTGGCGGTTCCCAACTGCGGCCTGTAAACCGGCTGCGACTCGATTCACACTTGGCGATTCCCAGCAATTGCGTGTACACCAACAACAACTTGGTTCACTCTTGTAGGTTCTAAGCTACTACCTATGCACCTGCGGTGACTCGGTCCACCTTTGGCAGTTACGAGCCACTACTTGTACACCAGCAGCTACTCGGTTCACACTTGGCGGTTCCCAGCCGCTACCTGTACACCGGCAGCGACACGGTTCGCACTTGATGGTTCCCAGCAACTGCTTGTACACTGGCAGCGACTCCGTTCACACTTGGCCTTCCCAACCGCTGCCTGTACACTAGGTGTAAATCGGTTGATACTGGCGGTTCCGAGCCACTACCTATTCACTGGCAGCGACTCAGTTCACTCTTCTCGGTTTCGTGCCTCTGCCTGTGCATCGGCTGCGACACGGTTTGCTCTTGGCAGTTCCGAGCCGTTGCCAGTACACTAGCAGCGACTCGGTTCACACTTGGCGGTTCCCAGCCGCTAGCTTTACTCCGACAGTGACTCGGTTCACTCATGGCAGTTCCCAGTCGCTGCCTATACACAAGGTGCAAATCGGTTCGCATAGGCGGATCTGAGCCACTACCTATACACCAGCAGCGACTCGGATCACTCTTGCCGGTTCCGAGCCTCTACTAGTACACTGGCATCGACTCAGTTCACACATGGCGGTTCCCAGCCGCTGCCTGTTCACCGACAGTGACTCGGTTCACACCTCGTAGTTCCCAACCGCTGCCTGTACACCGGCTACGACTCGGTCCACACTAGGTGGTTCCCAACTCTTGCCTGTACACCGGAAGCAACTCTGTTCACTTTTGGTGGTTCCAAGCCACTACCTATGCATTGGCAGCGACTAGGTTCACATTTGGCGGTTCCGAGCCGCTACCTGTACATCGGCAGTGACACGGTTCACACTTGGTGGTTCCCAGCCGCTGCCTGTACTCTGGCAGTGACTCGGTTTACACTTGGCGGTTCCCAGCCGTGGCCTGTAAACCGGCTGCGACTCGGTTCACACATGGCAGTTCCCAGCAATTGCTTGTACACCTGCAGCAACTCGGTTCACTCTTGGTGGTTCCAAGCTGCTACCTATGCACCTGCGGCGACTCGGTTCACCTTTGCCAGTTCCGAGCCACTGCCTGTACACCGGCAGCGACTCGGTTCACACTTGGCGGTTCCAAACCGCTGCCTGTACACCAGCAGCGACATGGTTCGCACTTGGTGGTTCCCAACCACTGCCTGTACACTAGGTGCAAATCGGTTGACACTGGCGGTTCTATGCCACTACCTGTACACCGGTAGTGACTCGGTTCACTCTTGTCAGTTTCGTGCCTCTGCCTGTGCATCGACTGCGACACGGTTCGCTCTTGGCGGTGCCGAGCCGCTGCTTGTACACCGACAGTGACTCGGTTCACACTTGGCGGTTCCCAACCGCTAGCTTTACTCCGACAGCGACTCGATTCATATTTGGCGGTTTCCAGTCGCTGCCTGTACACAAGGTGCAAATCAGTTCGCACTTGGCGGATCTGAGCCACTACCTGTACATCGACAGCGACTCGGATCACTCTTGTCGGTTCCGAGCCTCTACTAGTACACCGACTTCGACTCAATTCACACATGGAGGTTCCCATCCACTCCCTGTTCACCGACAGCGACTCGGTTCACACTTGGCAATTTGCAACCGCTGCCTGTACACCGGCTACGACTCGGTTCACACTTGGCGGTTACCAACTGTTGCCTTTACACCAAAAGCAACTCTATTCACTTTTGGCGGTCCAAGCCGCTACCTGTGCAACGACAGCGACTGGGTTCACCTTTCGCGGTTCTAAGCCGCTGCCTGTACACCGACATCGACTCGGTTCACACTAGGTGGTTCCCAGCTGCTGCCTGTACTATGGCAGCGACTCAGTTTACTCTTGGCAGTTCCCACCAACTTCCAGTACACCGGTAGTGACTCGGTTCACACTTGGCGGTTCCTAGCCGCTGCCTGTACACTGGGTGCAAATCGGTTCACACATGGCGGTTCTGAGCCACTACCTGTACTTCGATAGCGACTCGGTTCACTCTTGCCTATTCCGAGCCTCTACCTGTACACCGGCTGCGACTCGGTTCACTCTTGGCGGTTCCAAGCTGCTGCCTGTACACTAGCAGCGACACGGTTCAAACTTGGTAGTTCCCAACCGCTGCTTGTACACTAGGTGCAAATCGGTTCACACTTGGTGATTCTGAGCCACTACCTGTACACTGGCAACGACTCAGTTCACTCTTGCCAATTTCGAGCCTCTACTTGTACACCTACAGTGACTCAGTTCACTCTTGGCGGTTTCCAGCCTCAGCCTCTACACTGACTATGACTCGGTTCACTCTTGGCTATTTCGAGCCGCTACCTATACTTTGGCTGGACTCGATTCACTCTTGGCGGCTCCCAACCGCTGCTTATACACTTGTAGCGACTCGGTTCACTCTTGGCGGTTCCCAGCTGTTGCCTGTACACCAGCAGCAACTCGGTTCACTCTTGGCAGTTCCAAGCCACTGCGTCTAAGACTTGGTTCACACTTGGCGGTTCCCAGCTGTTGCCTGTACACCGACAGCGACTAGGTTTACACTTGGCAGTTCCCAGCCGTGGCCTGTACATCGGCTGCGACTCGGTTCACTTGGCGGTTCCCAGCAATTGCCTGTACACCAGTAGCAACTCGATTCACTCTTGGCGTTTCCAAGCTGCTACCTATGCACCGGCGGTGACTCTGTTCACCTTTGGTGGTTCCGAGCCGCTGCCTATACACCAGCAGCGACATGGTTCACACTTGGCGGTTCCCAGCCGCTACCTGTACACTGGTAGTGACTCCGTTCACACTTGGCGGTTCCCAGCCGCAGCCTGTACACTGGGTGCAAATCGGTTCACACTAGCGGTTCTGAGCCACTACTTGTACACCGGCAGCGACACGGTTCACTCTTACCGGTTCCGTGCCTCTGCCTGTGCACCGGCTGCGACACGGTTCACTCTTGGCGGTTCCAAGCCGCTACCTGTACACCGGCAGCGACTTGGTTCACATATGGCGGTTCCCAGCCGCTGCTTGTACTCCGACAGTGACTTAGTTCACACTTGGTGGTTCCCAGCCGCTGCCTGTACACAGGGTGCATATCGGTTCGCACATGGCTGATCTGAGCCACTACCGGTACACTAGCAGTGACTCAATTCACTCTTGCCGGTTCCGAGCCGCTGCCTGTTCACCGACAGTGACTCGGTTCACACTTGGTGGTTTCCAGCCGCTGCCTGTTCACCGACAGTGACTCGGTTCACACTTGGCGGTTTCCAGCCGCTGCCTGTACACCGACTACGACTCGGTTCACACTTGGCAGTTCCCAACTATTGCCTGTACACCAGTAGCGACTGGGTTAACCTTTGGCGGTTCTGAGCCGCTGCCTGTACACTGGCCTACGAACCCGACCATACCGGTTCAGCAGCTGTTGCTCCCACACACAACTACATGCACCGCACAGAATAACATTTCAATACCTTTGCATCATGTTCAAGCCTCAGCATGCACAACAGCACTAGCACACACACATGGGTGCCATAGACACAGCATATGTGGGACCCGCCCCGGCTGCACACTCGATGTCAGCAGCAACACCTAATGCACTTTGCGCCAGGATGAACGACCTAAAGAAGGCTCTCCGACAACTGCATGGAGGGGACCACCAGTCTTTCTTATTCTGGGACCTCTGCTACTTTCCAGAGGCGATACTCCCCCCGAACTTCCATATCCTGGAATTCGAAAAGTATAACGGGAAAGGCTGCCCAATTTCACAACTTCGGGCGTACTGTGGGGATCTCGCTCAGCTCCAGGCTAATGAGAGACTTCTCATTCACATTTTCCAGAAAAGTCTCACCAGTCCAGCTCTAAAGTGGTTCACATTGCTGGATATGGCCACCATCAGAACTTGGAACGATCTGAGTCAAGCTTTCCTGGAGCAATACTCCTTTAATCTTGACATGGTCCCAAAGCACGAGGACCTAGTCACAACCAAGCAGAAGCCCCATAGCCATTCGGGGAGTATGTCAGGCGCTAGCGAGCCCTCGCTTCACAAGTACGTGATAGACCCTCTGACGAGGAGTCTATTGAAATAATTATTCGAGGAGTGCAGCCAGCCACCGAGGCTCTATTGAGCATTCAATCCATCTCCACTTTCACGGCCTTGATTAAAGCTGGCACGCACGTAGACGGTTCACTCAATAGTGGAAGTTTCCCTGTGCTTGTAGCATTCGCCAAGTAGACGATGGCTACCGGTAGATCTAGTAACAATAACAATGTCAACAATGGATCTAACACTGGATTCGGCCGGAAGGAGTCCACTAGGAATGTTGTAGCTTATGTAGGAGCTCCTACTATGCCAGCCAATATGGTGAGCCCGCCAGCTCGAAATCAGGTCATTTATTCACCTACACCTAGAGCTCCACGTACTTCACAGATCACTACCACCGCCGAGCCAGTCTACCAGCCAACACTGGCAAGGCAAGGGCGTTACCTGGGACCTAGGCGGTTCCCACGACTTGAGAGAGACTACACTCCTCTAGTTGAGCCGCTGAGCGTCATATTTCCTAAGGTAGCGTCATTACTGGTGCAAGGCGGATTTATTCAGTAATTTCCATAGAACCGTCGGGCGTTCTACGGACAACTGCTACACACTCCAGAATGCTATTCAAGACTTGATTGACCATAAGGTCATCACCATTAACACAAAGGAGGCAGAGCCTTGGCCCGCTGCATGGACACCTCACTCATTTGCATCCACACCTAGCGGTATGGTTAGCCATCCTTTGCCTGAGCATGTGCTAGGAACCTCGGGAGTGCAATTCCTTTCTTCGGATGAGGTTGAATCTTTTGATCCTTCTTTTCTCATCCATGATGTCTCAGATCCATTCTCTTATCAGCTGAGTCAATCCTTCATTGAGCCTTCTAATTCTGCAGTCTCTTTAGTGTCGCTCCATACTGTCCATTTTGACTCCAGACCCTCTGATATGCTCTACCGTGTTGACCATTTTGAACCGGTCAATTTTATTCCGATTCTCAAGCGTGCCAGCCATTTGGCCGCTTTCGGCAATCCTTTCTTGATGGTCGAGAATCTATGCCAAAGATGGGGGTATGAGAAAGGGGCACCTCTCGGGAGAGATGGCCACGGAATTGGGGAACCAGTCGCTGTGGAAAGAAGACGCGAGTTTGAAGGATTGGGTTACGAGCGCAAGCCACATGACAGATGTGCAAAGTGTCGTAAATTTCAAAAGCTCATTATTCCACGAGATTTAAACAATTTTGTCTATGCAGGATTGTTGGATCCCAATCGGAGTTTGATGCTTGCAGAGCCCGAGCCAAATAAGCCGATCAGTGAGCCAGAATGGGTATGCATAGAGGACTACTACTTGGAAGGAGAAATTAGGGACTACGGAGGGGATTCAACATCATCCGAGTCCTCGACGGGAGCCATGCTAACATTGCCGCCTCTAGAGTCAGTAAAAGGTCTACCTACTAATTTGGTTGCAGTTTGGGATGCAGCAAGGGCAGAATCAGCAGTAACAGCTTCACAACAACAGCCAGTTTTGAGGGGATTATAGCGAGGGCAGCCAGAACCAGATGCTGAGCTGTAGAGGACTACCAACGCATATTATGTGGATTTCGCTCCCAATGAAGATGAGAGAGATGTCGTGGTAGCTTAGGTGGATAACATGCTCAGTGATCTGGAAATTCTATTTCAGGAGCAGTTATCGGTACTGGCCAAAGATGCGCAGGATGAACTGAGGCACATGAAAGGGAAGGCAGTAATGATCAAGGAAACAGAGGAACATGCAGTTGCACCGGGTCAGTCTGCAATCCTGACCCTTGAAGAGAAGAAGTCATTGAGTGCTAGTCCAGAGGATTTTATCTCCTATCAGCCACGAGGTGGGTCTAGGTGGTACTATCAGACCTAGCCCCACTTGAGTAGTGGGGTCCAAAAGAAAAAGATCCTGAGCTAGGCTCAAGAGGGAACTCAGGTGGCAGCACTCACATCAGTTAGACAAAAGACAACTGCCCACCTGTTGCACATGTTGTACAGAGACAACATGATAGTAAGAGCTTTTGTTCATTAGAGGTAGAACAGTCAGACACAGGCTCAGAAATATCAAAGCCAAGAATCATCAAGGGTGCATACAAGAAAACTAGGGATACAGTGACCATTTTGAAACACCATTAGAGGCTGTCATCCTTGAGGACATGGACTGCATCGAACAGTCAGAGCCAGTTTATTCATGCTACCTGAAAAAGTACTTTCAGTGTTCATGAACATTGTGTCCTCACTCTGCGACACCAACACTTTCCTCCGTGCATGCATTCATGATCTTCTTTCATCCACGTAACTCTACATCACAACACACACTATGCATACATAGGGCGTGGTTTGCTTGCATCATCACAAGCATGGATCTTAGCCCTATGATGATAGGTGGAATAAGCCAGCTAAAGTTGGGAATGTATAGCACCTCCTCAGGAAGATACTATTCAAGAACCTAGAGAGTGAGGGAGCCACCTTTCACTGTGAATTGGGCGAAGTATCCAAGCTCTTCATGGACCCTACACCTCCAAGAGGGAGACAAAATGTTAGGGGTGAGAATGAGAGCGTGAGAAATGAAAATAAAAATAAAATATCTGTGAAAGGGCATAAAAGATTAAGAAGTCAGAAGTCGTAGATAGAAGTTTGCCCTAAAGAGAGAGGCGTGTCGTGTATCCCTGTCCCTCAAATTTATCTTGGAGAGGAGTTAGAGTGAATACCTAGGAGAAATGTCCAAAAGGGCCTAGTCACCCATTTAAACAAGTAGTAGCTCCCCACCATAGACCAGGTACCTATTACCTCCAAGCTAGGGATAGGGTGAACCCACATGCCTATGAGGGAGAGAATAAAGAATAATTAAAATAAAAAGCAGGGGTATGGTCCAGTGGGGTTTGGAATGGATCCCAAAACACAGTGACCCATTTCTAGAGAGCCACTCAACAACTAGGGGCTTGGATAGAGTCTCATGAGGTCTAGAGTTGCCATTCCTTTGTACTTGGCAATAGGCATCCTAACGATGAGGGCACTAATAAGATCCAACAAATCATTTAGCATGCATATATTTCTTCTTGTAAACATCATCCTAATAAACGTCACAGAGTGTCACTTGGCTCTCTTGTCTTGAATGTGACAACGTCTTTCAATTCAAGAGAATCAAGAGGACATCACTTAAACCAGGGGCATGTAAGCTACTCTGGTTGGTTTGGGACCATTTATGTCAACCAGGGGCGTGTCAGCTGTCCTATGGTTGGCCACACTAAGCCAGTACTTGACAAGGGGCATGGCAGCTGCTCTTTGGTCAAAGTTCACATACAAAATGCTAGTTATGGCGAAATTGGACCAGAGACTTCGACTAAGGGCACGACAGCTACGTTTTGGTCAAAAGTCACATACAGAACATCAACTTACAATGTGACCGAACTAGAGCCTTCAACCATGGGCATGTTAGCTGCTCTTTGGTCAGAGGTCACATACAAAGGACTAGTTGTGGTGAAATTGAACTAGAGCCTTCAACAAGGGGCATGTCAGCTACTCTTTGGTCAGAGTTCACATACAAAGGCCAATTATGGTGAAATTGAACCAGAGACTTCAACCAAGGTCATGTCAACTGCTCTTTGGTCAAAAGTCACATACAGAACACCAACTTACACTGTAACTAAACTAGAGCCTTCAACCAGGGGCATGTCAGCTACTCTATAGGTCGAATCTCCCCAGTGATCGGTCGAAGGGCGCAGTCAAACAATCCCAGTTCCCCAAGTCTGCTGTCTTTATCTCACTGCTTGGTTAGAGCTAGTTGGTAACTGGGACCTTCAGTTAGGGTTGTGCACAAGATTTGGTCTTTTCAGCTTCTTTAGCTACAGTCTTCAGTGTTGGGTCAATCCCTTCGTTACTATTTCAGTTTTTATCTGCCTGCCTTGATTCTGCCAAGTGTTGTTGAACTAGCAAAGTGGAAATCTTGTGCTGAAGAATAATGTTTTGAAATGTTTACAAGAGATCGTCTACCCCTTCAGAAGAGTCTCGAGCCAGGAAAGCCGAGGTGCCTTACAGATCATGGGGTACCCAACAATAGTTGTGCCCAAACATTGCTTAGATGTTTTCCAAGCTTGGATCAAATAATTAACTTAAAGTGACCGCGACAAGCTGCGGATTTGGGGAATCTCTACAAAGCTTCTGGACATCGCAAAAGTGGAGGTTTCCCAATACTTTCTGTGCACAACTGCCCGATTCTGGAAGCTGGATCATCACGTGTTCTGCTTTGGGAGAATTGAGCTGACCCTTACTCTAGAAGAGGTACACAAAATATGTTGCCTGCAGAGATTCCTAGGACCCACAATGTTCATGCGGCGTGATGGGTATTCCTTAGTGTTCAACGAGCTTATAGGCCTACCAGCCAGTGAGTGTGGGCTCCAGCTCATTTGTACCGACAGACTGTCTCCTATGTTGAAGTTGGTTTACTTTGACAAAGTAGTTGGAATGTGTGCCTCTTTAAGTGATGAGCTGTGGTTGAAAGGCTTTGTTGTCCGCTTCTTGGGAGAGTTAATCTTTAGCCATGGTCGGATGATTGTAAGCATCGATGTTGCTGAGATTACCTTGGCAGTCGTCACCCAGCAGATGGATCTGGCTCCTGTTATCCTAACAGAAACTTATCGGGCACTAGACCATTCGTTACGGCACTGTCGGTACTTCTACGGCTGTGGAGCTTTTGTACAAGTATGGATGGTTGCACATGTGGTGTAGAAGTCTTGCACCCACAGCAATCAGCCTTTGAGTCCTAGTGCCAATATGGCCATGCATGCACGCTCACCTCAGTTCAAAAGGTGAATGAGCGATTACAAAGCCTGACAGAACTGAAAATCATCTGGCGCATTATTCCATCAGCTTCTTACAACTTTGAAGCATTTTTCAATACAACAGATATGCGGCTTATCGTCCTACCAGGGTTTACTAGTGGAGTGGAGTACCACCCAATCCGTGTGATGTGGCAGTTCGGTTACCAACAGGATTCTCTAGCTCAGGGGTAGATGCCAGCATGATTCAAAGAATACCCCTTGAGCTCCTACACTCTGACCAGGGAGCTATCTCGTCTGCTTAGTGGCTCCATACGGTCAAAAGATCTTGCAACCGTAGAAGGGAGGAGTTGCACAGTAGACTATGAAGCCGAAGTCGAAGAGACCTAGCCAATCTGCAGTGCCGCCACGAGTTGGATGCTCTTCACCAAAGCCTTGGGCTCCAAAAGTCCGAGAGATGAAGAGGGTTCTTAAAGTTCACATCATGTTACACTTACAAGTTGCAGTACATGTAAACACCCATTCGACTATGATAATAAAATACGGTAGAACATCTCTAGCCAGTCTTTGATCGATCATGGTTGATGTGGATTGGACATCGCAACTTTGACAACATGTGCATGATCGGTGCAAGACTCTCCTCTCCTCTGCCTGTCGGCTTGGCACTAGGGCCACCCAGATAATAGTCGAATATCTCATTTTTCTCTGTCTGGACAGAGGAAGTTTTGCAACGTCAGGCTAGATGAGGCGTTTCATTCGCCTTTAGGTCCTATCCAGACGGATGGGATCGAGGCATTTATTCCTCACCTTCGAGTTCCTATCTGGATGGATGGTATCAAGGCATTTCTTTTGCCTTCGGGTCCTATCTGGACGGATGGGATCAAAGCATTTCTTTCGCCTTTGGGTCCTATCCGAACAGATGGGATAGAGGCATTTTCCTCGCCTTCGTGGTCCTATTCGAACGGATGGGATCGGGTCCTATCCAGATGGATGGGCTTAAGGCATTTTCCTAGTCTTTGCGGTCCTATCTGGATGGATGGGATCGGGTCCTATTCGGACGGATGGGATAGAGGCATTTTCCTCGCCTTTTGGGTCCTATCCGGATAGATGG
Source organism: Posidonia australis (assembly GCA_024699735.1). Taxonomy (NCBI): domain Eukaryota; kingdom Viridiplantae; phylum Streptophyta; class Magnoliopsida; order Alismatales; family Posidoniaceae; genus Posidonia; species Posidonia australis. Next base: position 12,704 of record JAMKQA010007637.1, on the reverse strand, counting down.
GATCAAGGCACCTTCTCTCGCCTATGAGATCCTATCCGGATGGATGAAATCGGGTCCTATCCTGACAGATGGGATTAAGGAATTTCTTTCGCCTTCGGGTCCTATCCGGACGGATGGGATCAATGCATTTCTTTCGCCTTCGGGTCCTATCCGGACGAATGGGATTGGGGCATTTTTCCTCGCCTTTGAGTTCCTGTCCGGACGGATGGGATCGAGGCATTTTCCCTTGCTTGTGAGATCTTATCCGGATGGATGGGATCGGGTCCTATCTGGACAGATGGGATTAAGGCATTTTTCCTTTGCCTTCGAGTTCATATCTGGACAGATGGGATCGACGCATTTTCCCTCGCCTTCGAGTTCCTGTCCAGACGGATGGGATCGAGGCATTTTTCCTTCGCCTTCGAGTTCCTATCCGGATGGATGGGATCAAGGCATTTCTTTCGCCTTCGGGTCCTATTCGAACGGATGGGATCGCGGCAATTTTTCCTCACCTTCGAGTTCCTATCCAGACGGATGGGATCGAGGCATTTCTTTTAGTCTAAGGGTCCAATCCTGATGGATGGGATCAAGGCATTTCTTTCGCCTTCGGGTCCTATCCAGACAGACGGGATCGAGGCATCTTTCCTTCACCTTCGAGTTCCTATCCAGACGGATGGGATCAAGCCATTTTTCTTTCGCCTTCGAGTTCCTATCCGGACGGATGGGATCAAGGCATTCCCTTCTTCTTCGAGTTTCAATCCGGACGGATGGGATCGAGGCATTCTTCCTTTGCCTTCGAGTTCCTATCCGGATGGATGGGATCGAGGCATTTCTTTTGCCGTCGGGTCCAATCCAGATGGATGGGATCCAAGCATTTCTTTCGCCTTCGGGTCCTATCCAGAAGGATGGGATCGAGGCATTTTTCCTTCACCTTCGAGTTCCTATTCGGACAGATTGGATCGAGGCATTTTCCCTCGCCTTCGAGTTCCTGCCCAAACGGATGGGATCACGGCTTTTTTCCTTCGCCTTCGAGTTCCTATCTGGATGGATGGGATCAAGGCAATTCTTTTGCCTCTCCTATCCGGACGGATGGGATCGAGGCATTTTTTCCTCGCCTTCGAGTTCCTATCTGGACGGATGGGATCGAGGCATTTCTTTCGCCAAAGGGTCCTATTCGGATGGATGGGATCAAGGCATTTCTTTCACCTTTGGGTCCTATCCGGATGGATGGGATGGAGGCATTTTTCCTTCGCCTTCGAGTTGTTGTCCAAACAGATGGGATCAAGGCATTTTTCCTTCGCCTTCGAGTTCCTATCTGGACGGATGGGATCGAGGCATTCCCTTCGCCTTCGAGTTCCAATCTGGATGGATGGGATCGAGGCATTCTTCCTTTGCCTTCGAGTTCCTATCCAGACGGATGGGATCGAGGCATTTCTTTTGTCATCGGGTCCAATCCGGATGGATGGGATTGAAGCATTTCTTTCACCTTCGGGTCCTATCTGGAAGGATGGGATCGATGAATTTTTCCTTCGCCTTCAAGTTCCTATCCGGACGGATGGGATCGAGGCATTCTTCCTTTGCCTTCGGTTCCTATCCGAATGGATAGGATCGAGGCATTTCTTTTGCCTTCAGGTCCTATCCAGACGAATGGGATCGAGGCATTTTTCCTTCGCCTTCGAGTTCCTATCCAGACGGATGGGATCGAGGCATTTTGTTTGCCATCGATTTCCTATCCGAATGGATGGGATCAAGGCATTCTTCCTCTGCCTTCGAGTTCCTATCCAGACGGATGGGATAGAGGAATTTCTTTCGCCTTTGGTTCCTATCCGGATGGATGGGATCGATGCATTTCTTTCGCCTTCGGGTCCTATCCAGACGGATGGGATCAAGGCATTTCTTTCGCCTTCAGGGTCCTATCTGGATAGATGGGATCGAGGCATTTTTCCTTCGCCTTCAAGTTCCTATCTGGACAAATGGGATCGAGGCATTCCCTTTGCCTTCGAGTTCCTATCCAGATGGACAGGATCGAGGCAGTCTTCCTTTCCCTTCGATTTCCTATTCAGACGGATGGGATCGAGGCATTTCTTTCGTCTTCGGTTCCTATCCAGACGGATGGGATCGAGGCATTTCTTTCGCCATCAGGTCCTATCCGAATGGATGGGATCAAGGCATTTCTTTCGCCTTCGGGTCCTATCCGGATGGATGGGATCGAAGCATTTCTTTTGCCTTCGGGTCCTATCCGAATGGATGGGATCAAGGCACTTCTCTCGCCTGTGAGATCCTATCCAGATGAATGGAATCAGGTCCTATCCAGACGGATGGGATTAAGGCATTTTCCTGGCCTTTGTGGTCCTATCCAGACGGATTGGATTAAGGCATTTTCTTGGCCTTTGCAGTCCTATCCGGATGGATGTGATCGGGTCCTATCCAGATGGATGGGATGGAGGCATTTTCCTCGCCTTTGCGGTCCTATCCAGACAGATGGGATGAAGGCACTTTCTCCCGCCTTTGGTCCTATCTGGGCGGATGGAATCCAGGCCTCCCCTTTTCTCCTGTCTGGACTATTGGGTGTATTCTAGATGTTCCCGTCCCTGGTGTTGTCCATCTGGACAAACTTCGGTGCCCGTCTTTTTTGGTTAGAGTTCCGCATCGTGTTGTTCCTTTCCTCCAATGGGCTGGTATCCCGAACTACCTGGGCAATCCCAATGGTTCTTGATGGATTCCCTACTCTCTTTGTTTCTTCCATCCTTCTGGGCTGTTATACTCGTCCTCCGACCTCGCTTAAGGAGGGGCATCTATAGACACCCTCATTTTCAGATTTTGCAGGATGGCGATATGGTGGCTGAGCTCTAACCCTCATTAGGCCCACTTAATTCACAGAAGCCTACTTGGGCCCATGAAGGCCCACATAGGCCCATTAAACCATAATTGAGCTTACTTGGGCCCACAAGACTTGTTTAGGCCCATTTAGCCTTTCTTGGGCCCATTCAATTCATTAAAGGTTCATTTAGCCCATTTAGGCCCTTTTAGTCCATTTGGGCCCATTTAGCCCCATTTGGGCCTATGGGGGCCCACAAGGCCCATATGGGCCCATTAAGCTCAAATTGAACCCAAAAGCCCATGAGGGCCCACCATGAACAATTTAACCCATTTCTTTTCTTCCAATCCATATTTTATTTCTCCTTCTCCACATACATAAATCATTTACATTTTTTTTACCAATATCACATAAGCCTCCCTTCTCACTGAACTCATTCATTTCTTCACCAATCTCCCATGAATTCAGCTTGAACCATTCTTACTCACTGAGCACAGTCTCTAGTCCATCTCATCACTGGATCATCAGCCACCCAAGCTACCCAAGCCATTGGATCAGCCATCGTCAGAGGCACTGGATTGTCGTTGATCCCTGTCGGCGAGCAGGGGATAGATTGGAGTGCGAGGGGGACAACCGATTGCTGTCTGCAGGGTTGTTACGACTTCGGTTAGGACTTTGTTATTGATTCTGTTACGTGTCGAGTGCCATGCAGAAGTGGTTTGTTGGGTTGTTGCTCGCCTATAAAAGGGGAGGTAGAGGCAGTGAATTGTAGACAGGATCGCACGAGAGAAAGCTGAGAGCAAGGGAGAGAGGAGCAGAGTGTTAGAGCCATCGCAGAGAGGAGCGACCGCCATTTCCAGTGCTCCGACTAGGTGCAGAGTTTCTCCAGGTTAGGTTAGCTTCCTTTGATCCCTCTTGGTCTTTATTTTTGGTCCTCTAGGTTTCTCCTTCTCTTCCTGGGGTGTTTCCAAGGGATCCAGAGTGATCCTTTGGCTAGTGGAGCTCTACTGTGCCCCACCATTGCCGCTCTTTGGCGACAGAGGTAGTGGGGGAGGGGGGGCAATCCAAAGAGTCTCCTGGACAGCTGAGCCCTCTCTCCTCCTCCTCTAGTCATCCTCGAGCTTCTCTGCTACTTCTATCACCGCTCCACCGCTCTTGACAGCTCTGCACGAGACCGCTAGAAAACTGCTCCAGTCCTACTATCGCTGGAGAAGACTACGGAATCCAGAGGAACCGTGCCAGCCTCCAGCCCCTCATGCTGCCCCGGTCGTCCAGAAACGTCCCACGACATGCCGCCGAGCCTCTCGCAGCAACTAGCAACGCGAATTTAGCCACCGCCTCCGCAATTGCCTTCGTCGGAGTGCTGTCGTGATTGATCAGAGAACTCACTTGAGCAGCCTATTTCACTGAGGATCCATAGGGAGCACTCAACTCAACGCCCCGAAGCCTCCAGATACCCTGGATTGCCGCGCCACAGCCCCGATAGACCTCCTTCTTCTCCGACGCTGTCATCGGAGCAGCTCGACGGCGAGGTAGGTGGGAGGCCCGTTCCCACCGTTAGTTGCTCGATCCACTCCGATGGATCGTCTCCCCTCACCTTCTTCTTGCCTCCCGTGAAGTTTGATCTAAAATAAGACCACGAGAAGGCCTTGTTTGCCCCCACCAGCGGTCGTCGTTGGCACGTTCTGTCGCCAGCGACCGTCGTTTCTTTTTTTCATTTAAAAAACAATTTAAAACATTTTATATGAATAAAATACAAAAGTTTTGTTTCCCTTGCATTTAGGTCCTTCTGACCTTACTCTTAGGTCCTTTTATTACATTTAGGTCCTTCTATCATTTTTCTTAAACTTTTCGAATAAAGTTTTAACTAAAAATATTACGTGTTTTACCCTGAACATTTAAAATAATGTTTTCTGAGTTTAAAACTTTAATAAAAACCCTCTAGTTCTTTTAAATGCCCTTTTCTTTAGACAATTTGCATAGAGGTTCCTGAGCTTTCTCAAATTCTTTCTAGAAGTTCATTTTTTCTATAGAAATCGCATTGAAGCCCTTGTATTCTTTTAAATGTTTCAGAATCCTCATTTTTGATGGTTAATTTGCATTTAAACCCCAGGAGTTTTTGAAAACTTTTCTGAAGCATGTTTTCTCAAGGTAAATTGCACTTTAACCCTCTATCTTTGCTGAAATTCTTCTGGATGCTTTATTCTACTGGGCAATTTGCAGTTTAGCTCCTGTACTTCGTTGATTTTACTCTGATTGCCTATTTTCAGGGGTAAAATGACCATTTTGCCCCGAAAACTTCCTGGATCATTTCTGAGACATTTTTCTTGCATTTTTACCCTGATTTTATGCAGAATTGATTTAAATGCATGTTTAGGTGGTAAAATTGCATTCTGACCCCTAGAGAACTTCATTTTGACTAGGAATGCACATTTGGCCCTAGATTTCATCACACTTGCATTTTGCATGGCTTTTCACATCTTTTTGCACAGATTTTCTCGTCTCTTCTTCCCAGCTTTGGATATGTTTTCCTAGCTTGATTCTGGCTTGGTTTAATCCCCGTTTTCCAGATTTTCCCTGATTTTCTGTGGTTTTGACTTGTTTTGGTTTTCCATCGCCCGAGGGCGTACAGTAAAAGGCTTTTCAAAGCCAACATTATCCCGGAATGAGGATTATTTTCCACTTTTTTGATTTACTCGGAATAATCCCAATTTCTGCTATTTTGCGAGGCGCTTTCCAAGAATTTCACAATTTTCCTCATCGCCCAAGGGCGTACAATAAAGCGGCATTCTTAATGCCTACATTTGACCCACGAATTAACTTTTTTCCCTTTATTTCATTTCTTCTCTTTGATTTGGCATGTTTTTAGTCATCATCATGCCTAAGCATATAGAATAAGCAAGCATACATTTAGCAGACCATTGATAGTAGGAAAACCTAGAAAGACCGAGCTTTCTTGGGCGCATGGGGGTGCCTAACCCCTTCTCCATGCGTAACCAGAATCCTTACCCATTCTCTGGCCTGCATTCATCTTACGTTACCCATTAGGCACGAATCACACATACATTCAGCATTTTATTTGCTTCTCGATTTTCTTATGTTTTTTTGTTTTCCTCGTCTTTCCATTAAAAGACTAGGTGGCGACTCCTTTCCTTATCCGTTTTGTCTTTCCTTGGTGTTTCCGGGTCTAGTCTCTTCCTCTGGATTCACCATTTTCGCTATGACCGTATCGGATCTCCTCGAGTGTTTCCACACACTAAGTAGTAGGAGAGCCGCGCAAGGGTTCCACCAGCATGGTCACACATGTACACTGGCAGTGACTCGGTTCGCACTAGGCGGTTCCCAATCACAGCCTGTACACCGGCAGTGACTTGGTTCACTTTTGGCAGTTCCCAGCAGTTGCTAGTACACCAGCAGCGACACGGTTCACACTTGGTAGTTCCCAGCCACTGCGTGTACACAGGCAGCGACTCGATTCACTTTTGGCGGTACCCAGCAGTTGCCAGTACACCAGCAGCGACACGGTTCACACTTGGCGGCTCCCAGCCACTACGTGTACATCGGCAGCGACTCAGTTCACACTTGGCGGTTCCCAGCTATTGCCTGTACACCGGCAGCGACTCGTTTCACTCTTGGCGGTTCCGAACCACTGCCTGTGCACCAACAACGACTCGATTTACACTTGGCAGTTCCCAGTCGCTGGCTGTACACCGGTAGTGACTCGGTTCACACTTGGTGGTTCCCAGCCGTTGCCTGTACACCGGGAGCAACTCGGTTCACACTTGGAGGTTCCAAGCCACTGCCAGTACACTGGTAGTGACTCGGTTCATTCCTGGCGTTTTTGAGCCGCTGCCTGCACTCTAGCAGCGACTCGGTTCACTTTTGGCGGTTCCCAGCTGCTTCTTGTACACCAGCAGCGACTCAGTTCACACTTGGCGGTTCCTAGCCGTATCTTATACACCCGCAGCGACTCGATTCACTTTTGGCGATTCCTAGCAGTAGCCTGTACACCGGCAACGCCTCGGTTCACACATGGCGATTCCCAACCACCTCGTGTACACCGAGAGCAACTCGGTTCACACAGGGCGGTTCCAAGCCACTGCCTATACATTAGCAGTGACTCGGTTCATTCTTGGCGATTTCAAGCCGCTGCTTGTACACCGGTAGCGACTCGGTTCACTCTTGGCGGTTCCAAGCCACTGCCTATACACCAGCAGCGACTCGGTACACACTTGGCGGTTCCTAGCCGTTGCCAGTACACCGACAACAACTCAGTTTACTCTTGGCTGTTCCGAGCTACAGCCTGTACACCAGCAATGACTCGATTCACTCTTGGCAGTTCCGAGCCGCTGCTAGTACACCGGTAGCCACTCGGTTCATAGTTGGCAGTTCCCAGCCGCTGCCTGTACACCGGCAGCGACTCGGTTCACTCTTAGCGGTTCCAAGCCACTGCCTGTACACCGACAGCGACTCGGTTCACACTTGGCGGTTCCCAGCCGTTGCCTCTACACCGGCACCGACTCGATTCTCTCTCGACGGTTCCCAGCCGCTGCCTATACACCGGCTGCCACATGGTTCACACATGGCAGTTCCCAGCCGCCGCCTGTACACCGACAGCGACTCGGTTCACACTTGGTGGTTCCCAACCGCTACCTGTACACCGGCAGCGACTCGGTTCACACTTGGCAGTTCTCAGCATTTACCTGCACACTGGCAGCATCTTGGTTCACTCATGGCGGTTCCAAGCTGCTACCTGTGCACCGGTAGTGACTCGGTTCACCCTTGGCGGTTCCAAGCCACCACCTGTAAGCTGGCAGTGACTCGGTTCACACTTGGCGGTTCCCGGTTGTTGCCTGTACACTGGCTGCAACTCGGTTCACTATTGGTGGTTCCGAGCCACTTCCTGTGCACTAAAAGCAACTCAGTTCACACTTGGCGGTTTCCAGTAGTTGCTTGTACACCAGCTGCGACTCGGTTCACACTTGGCTATTCAAAGCCGCTGCCTCTACACCGGCAGCGACTCGGTTCACTCTTGGCGGTTCCGAGCTGCTGCCTGTACACCAGCTGCAACTTGCTTCACTCTTGGCAGTTCTGAGCCGCTACTTGTACAACAGCAGCGACTCGTTTCACACTTGGAAGTTCCCAGCCGCTGCCTCTACACCAGCAGCGACACGGTACACTTTCGACAGTTCCCTGCAGCTGCCTGTACAACGGTGGGGCCTCGGTTCGCACTTGGTGGTCCAAAGCCGTAGCTTATACACCGGTAGTGACACGGTTGACTCTTGGTGGTTCCGAGCCACTACATGTACACAAGCAATGACTCGGTTCTCTCTTGGCGATTCCGAGCCGCTGCCTATACGCCAGCAGCGACTCGGTTCACACTTGGCGGCTCCCAGCCACTACCTTTATGCATGCCAGTTCCCAACCGCTACCTGTACACTAGCAACGAATCAGTTCACACTTGGCAGGTCCCAGCCGCTGCCTGTACACCGGGAGCAACTCAGTTCACTCTTGCCAGTTCTGATCCTCTGCCTGTACATCGGCTATGACTAGGTTCACTCCTAGATGTTTTAAGCCGCTGCCTGTACACTGGCAGCGACTCGGTTCACACTTGGTGGTTCCCAAGCGCTGCCTGTACTCCGGCAGTGACTCGGTTCACACTTGGTAGTTCCTAACCACTGCTTGTACACTAGTTGCAAATTGGTTCACACTTGGCAGTTTTGAGCCACTACCTGTACACCGACAGGGACTCGGTTCACTCTTGCCGGTTCCGAGCCTCTGCCTGTACACCGGCTACGACTCGGTTCACTCTTGGCGGTTCTCAGCCGTAGCCTGTACACCGACAGTGACTCAGTTCACTCTTGGCGGTTCGTAGCCGCTAGCTGTACGCCGACTGCGACTCTATTCACTCGTGGCGGTTTGCAGCCGCTGCCTGTACACCAACAGCGACTTGGTTCACTCTTGGTGGTTCCCAGCCACAGCCTGTACATTGGCAGTGACTTGGTTCACTCTTGGCAGTTCCCAGCAGCTGCCTGTACACTAGCAGCGAATAAGTTCACACTTGGTGGTTCTCAGCCGCTGCCTGTACGCTTGCAGTGACTCGGTTTACTCATTGTGGTTCCAGGCCGCTGCCAATACACTGACAGCGACTCGGTTCACACTTCATGGTTCCCAACAATTGCCTGTACACCGGTAGCAACTTGGTTCACTCTTGGCGGTTCCAAGTTGCTACCTATGCACCGGCAGCGACTCGGTTCACCATTAGCGGTTCCGAGCCACTGCCTGTACACCGACAGCGACTCGGTTCACACTTGATGGTTCCCAGCCACTACCTGTACACCGGTACGGTTCACACTTGGCGGTTCCAAGCCGCTGCCTGTACACCGGAAGCGACTCCGTTCACACTTGGCGGTTCCTAGCCTCTGCCTGTACACTGGGTGCAAATCCGTTCACGCTGGTGGTTCGGAGCCACTACATGTACACCGACAGCGACTCGGTTCACTCTTGCCGGTTCCGTGCCTCTGCAAGTGCATCGGCTACGACGTGGTTCACCCTTGGCAGTTTCGAGCCGCTGCCTGTACACCGACAGCGACTCGGTTCACACTTGGCGGTTTCTAGCCGCTGCCTGTACTTTGGCAGCGACTCGGTTCACACTTGGCAGTTCCCAGCCGCCTCCTGTACACTGGGTGCAAATCAGTTCGCACTTGGCGGATCTGAGCCAGTACATGTACACCAGCAGTGACTCGGTTCACTCTTGCCGATTCCGAGCCTCTACCAGTACACTGGCATCGACTCAATTCACACATGGTGGTTCCCAGCCGCTGCTGGTTCACCGACAGTGACTCGGTTCACACTTGGCGGTTCCCAACTGTAGCCTGTACACTGGCAGCAACTCGGTTCACAGTTGGCGGTTCATAACTGTAGCCTATACACCGGCAGCAACTCGGTTCACTATTGGCGGTTCCCAGCCGCTTCCTGTACACCGGCAGCGACTCAGTTAACTCTTGGCGGTTCCCAGCCGCTGCCTTTACACCAACAACGACTCGGTTCACACTTGGCGGTTCCCAGCCGCTGCCTATACACTGGCAGTGACTGGGTTCACCCTTGGTAGATCTGAGCTACTTCCTGTACACCGACAGCGACTCGATTCACACTTGGTGGTTCCCAGCCACTGCCTGTACTCTAGTAGCGACTTGGTTTAGAATTGGCGGCTCCCAACCGCTGCTTGTACACCGGCAGTGACTCGTTTCACACATGGCGGTTCCCAGCCGCTGCCTGTACTCTTGGCAGTTTTGAGCCACTGCCTGTACACCGGTGGTGACTCGGTTCACTCTTGCCGGTTCTGAGCCTCTGCCTGTACACTGGCTGCGACTCGGTTCACTCATGGCGGTTCCAAGCCGCTGCCTGTGCATCGGCTGCGACATGGTTCACCCATGGCAGTTCCGAGCCGCTGCCTGTACACCGACAGCGACTCGGTTCACACTTGGCGGTTTCCAGCCGCTGCCTGTACTCTGGCAGCGACTCGCTTCACACTTGGCGGTTCCTAGCCGCTGCCTTCTTCGGAAGCGACTCGGTTCACACAGGGCGGTTCACAACCGCTGCCTGTACACTGGTAGCAACTCGGTTCACACTTGGCGGTTCCCAGCCGCTACATGTACACTAGGTGCAAATCGGTTCACACTTGGCAATTCTGTGCCACTACCGGTACACCAGCAGCGACTTAGTTCACTATTACCGGTTCCGAGCCTCTACCTGTACACCTGCAATGACTCGATTCACTCATGGCGGTTTCCAGCCTCAGCTTGTACACTGACTACATCTCGGTTCACTCTTGGCGGTTTCGAGCTGCTACCTATACTTTGGCTACGAGTCGGTTAACTCGTGGCGGCTCCCAGCCACTGCCTATACACCGGCAGCGACTCGATTCACTCTTGGCAGTTCCCAACTGTTGCCTTTACACCGGCAGAACTCGGTTCAATCTTGGTGGTTCCAAGCCGCTGGCTGTACACCTTCTATGACTTGGTTCACACTTGGCAGCTCCCAGCAGTTGCCTGTACATCGGCAGCAACTCGGTTCACTCTTGGCGGTTCCAAGCCGCTACCTGTGCACCGGCAGCGACTCGGTTCACCATTGGCGGTTCCGAGCCGCTGCTTGTACATCGACAGCGACTCGGTTCACACTTGGTGGTTCCTAGCCGCTGCCTGTACTCCGGCAACGACTCGGTTCACACTTGGCGGTTCTCAGCCGCTGCATGTACACTAGGTGTAAATCGGTTCACACTTGGTAGTTCAGAGCCACTACCTGTACACCGATAGCGACTCGGTTCACTCTTGCCGGTTCTGAGCCTCTTCTTGTACACTGGCTGTGACTCGGTTCACTCTCGACGGTTCCCAGCCGCTGCCTGTACTCTTGGCAGTTCTGAGCCACTGCCTGTACACCGGTGGTGACTCGGTTCACTCTTGCCGGTTCTAAGCCTCTGCTTGTACACCGACAGCGACACAGTTCACACTTGGCGGTTCCAAGCCACTTCTTGTACACCGGCAGTGACTCCGTTCACACTTGGCGGTTCCTAGCCACTGCCTGTACACTGCGAGCAAATCCGTTCACACTGGCGGTTCGGAGCCACTACCGGTACACCGGCAGTGACTCTGTTCACTCTTGTCGGAATCGAGCCGCTACCTGTACACCTGCTGCTGTTTGTACACTGGCAGTGACTCAGTTTACACTTGGTGGTTCCCGACCGCTGCCTGTACACCGACAGCGACTCGGTTCACACTTGGTGGCTCCCAGCAATTGCCTGTACACCGGCAGCAACTCGGTTCACTCTTCGCGGTTCCATGCTGCTACCTATACACCGGCGGCGAATCGGTTCACCTTTGGCAGTTCCGAGCCACTGCCTGTACACCGGCAGTGACTCGGTTCACACTTGGCGGTTCCCAGCCACTACCTGTACACCAGCAGCGACACGGTTCACACTTGGCGGTTCCAAGCCGCTGCCTGTACACCGGCAGCGACGCCGTTCACACTTGCCGGTTCCTAGCCACTGCCTGTACACAGGGTGAAAATCAGTTTGCACTTGGCAGATCTGACCCACAACCTGTACACCAGCAATGACTCGGTTCACTCTTGCCGTTTCCGAGCCTCTACAAGTACACCGACATCAACTCAGTTCTCACATGGCGGTTCCCAACCACTGCCAGTTCATCGACAGTGACCCGGTTCACAATTGGTGGTTCCCAGCCGCTGCCTGTACACCGGCTACGGCCCGATTCACACTTGGTGGTTCCCAACTATTGCTTGTACACCGGCAGCAACTCTGTTCACTCTTGGCGGTTCCAAGCTGCTACCTGTGCACCGGTAGCAACTGGGTTGACCTTTGGCAGTTCTGAGCTGCTGCTTGTACACCAGCAGCGACTCGGTTCACTCTTGGAGGTTCCCAGTCGCTGCCTGTACTCTTGCAGCGACTCAGTTTACAATTGGCGGTTCCCAGCCGCTGCCTGTACACTGGCAGCGACTCGGTTCACACTTGGAAGGTCCAAGCCGCTGCCTATACACTAGGTGCAAATCAGTTCACACTTGGCGGTTCTGAGCCACTACCTGTACACTGGCAGTGACTCGATTCACTCTTGCCAGTTTCGAGCCACAGCTTGTACACTGGCAATGACTCGGTTCACTCTTAGTGGTTCCCAGCTGTTGCTTGTGCAACGGCTGCGAGTTGGTTCACTCATGGCAGTTTACAGCCGCTGCCTGTACACCAGCAGCATCTCGGTTCACTCTTCGCGGTTCCCAGCCGCAGCCTTTACACCAACAGCGACTCGATTCACACTTGGCGGTTCCCAGCCTCTGCCCGTACACAGACTGCGACACGGTTCACTCTTGGTGGTTCCCTGCCGCTCCCTGTACACCA
>JAMKQA010007635.1:0-21635 GCA_024699735.1 Posidonia australis | reverse complement strand
TCCGACGTCAACTGTGGCATCGGAATCTGCATTTTCTACAGGAAAAAGAGTATTAAATGATAAAAGATGTAGATTATCAGAGAAGTCTGTAGAAGCCTTCGTCTGCTTAAAAGATTGGTACGATGCGGTTGATCGTTTTCAAGGATTGAGCGTGAAGTCTGAATCAGAAAAAGACGATGATGCGACATCAACTTCAACAGGCAGAATAGACTCCCCAAATGAATAATTCTTGATGTAAAAATTGAAAAAAAATATGTAAAACAAATGATGTAAATATCTTTTGTATTTTTTATGTAAAAAAATTGTTGTATTTGTATTTAAAAAAAAAAATTAATAATAAAATTTTTTTTATTAAATTTTTTTTAAAGTCCAATGGACTGGTTCGGCCAGACCCGGCCCGTCGGTCCGTAAGCCCGGCCCACATGTGGGCCATGGGCCGTATCGGACCCATGGTTTGTTGCAACAGGTCCGGCCCGGCTCGGCCCGAATTCCATCACTAGTTAGAGTAATAATGATGTACCTATGAACTATACTTTGTTGGACGAGTAACACTTACTTAATAACCGAAAGTACAAAATCTCTAAGTCAAGACAATAAAATATAAAACTATTACTTTTTAAAATAATATAGATACTAGAACTTACTATTCTGATTAAATTTAAGTAAGTAAAATGAATTGCCATATTTTAGTGAGTGACAGATAAGTCCAGGTAAACCGCTTTGGCATGTTCTAAAATTATGGTTCTGGGACTTTAACATCTCATCTGCAATCGTTTTCTGGACTGACGGGCACCGACGTCTAGCAAGATTAAAGAAATTAGTTTTGATAAATCTTTGTAGCTATCACTGTGTAAAGTTGCAAAGTATATATTATTTACGAATATGATTATCATTTTTCCTTTCATTACATATTCTTTGCTTCCACAGCTAACAAATATATAATTGTTAGTTGTATTGATTTAGGAGAGCAGCATCGTCTTTATAAGCATTCTATCGACAAATTCTGTTTGTATTACTTATGAATGCCAAACATGGTTTGTTTAACTTATGAATGACAAAGCAACATACAAGTGAACAAGAGAAATGACTGGAAAGAGGCGAAACCGCTGTGGCCGCTCTCAAGGTTCTGGTCGTCTGAAAAACGCAGATCTGTTGCAAAATGCTACACGATTCGACTGGAAAGTTTTCAAGTCTAGCCTCCTGGAGGAGGAGATCTTCGATCCCCCTTCTTTTCTGGTCAGACCTCGTCGGCCTAAGAAACGTTCCAAAAGGACCATCACGGGGCAGGTAGGCGGCTCCGGTGAGGTAAACTCTTCCTCTCTCGAGCCTGAGCCAGTTGTCTTTACTGGTACTTCTTTACCTGCTCCCTTTGGTTCTATTGACGAGCTGTCGACTGGATCTATTGTTTCCTGGAGCAAATCGGGAAGATTTACTTACCTACATATCTCTACGGGTTCTTCCCCCTGTTTACTTCCTCTAAACAGTTATAAACCTAATATCACATTGGATTCTATGCTCTGTTCTTGGAATTTGTCTTTCAGTTGATATATTAATCTCTGATCCTGCTGTGTGTATGATGAAATTGCTTTGGATTGCTTTCTTACATTTCCCAAATTTTACTGGCTTCGTTTACACAAGACTCAGGATGAAAATAAAAAAGGAAGAAGGGCTGCTTTGTGCCGGAACGATTTATTTTCATGTGATGTTGCGAATGAAAATATTCATGATTCGAAGGAAAATTTTCATATTCCTGTTTGCAATAAGATTAGTTGCTTTTGTTTGGGAGAAATCTGCTCCCCTGCTTCCAATGGGTGTCATTTCCCCCATCTGGTCTCTTCTGCTCCGATGACCAACATGGCTGTTAGGCCTCGTCGGAGCTCTTGCTCCGGTAGCTGGCAAAGGCAGGATTCCCCAAACGCTGTCACGCAGACCACTTTTGCAGAAACAACCCCATGTACCATTTGGAATTACACAAGTTTTAGGTCTCCATTAATCTCGGATTTTATTTCTCTTACATCTAAATATCCGCATATTGGCACTGATTGCCCCTTTATCAGTACCAATAATCAGTCTAACCATCCTCATGACTTTAATTATCATTCTGATAATTGGTCTAATCCCACGTGGGTCTCTTCTTATTCCACGAAATCCTCTAACGACTGTTCTTCCGTAACTCTCGTGAACAGTGGCGAGTCAAATCACATTAATTGCCCGCCATCCCCTGTAATGCTGAGTGAGAATAAAAATTATTTTTCTGAGCGAGCGGGAAATCTCTTTAATCTAGATATTAATTCTGACATTTCTGACATCCCCACTACGGGCTCTAAACATCCCTCTGTTAGCGCAGATTCTGTGGCTAATTACAACCTTATTTCTCATTATCCACCTGATAATGTTGTTGATTATGTGAAAGGCTTCTCTTTTTCTACAGAGCCAGTTGAAGGCTGCAATTCTGAGGCCCTCTTAAACATTTGCGCCGATTCTTACTTTAATTGCGCGCCATGCTCCATTTCGTCGAAGGAAAGTATTAATTTTCCTCCTCAGTGGCTTTCTTCATATACGGGCAATATCTCTGACGCAGAGATGTCTTCTGACAATTAAAATAAATTCAGCCGCCTTTCCCAGTCTTCTTCTCTTACTTTTTCCACTGACGGACGTTTCACCTCCTCTGGCTCGAGATTTGAGGTCCTTACGTCTCCAGTGAAGCCTTCTACCCCCGTTCTCTCTACCAGTAGACGACACTCACCTTCTCTTTCTCGTTTCACCGGTGCTACGTGCTGCAGCCCCTCGCTAACCGAAGAGCAGGGTGGTGGTTGGGAAAAAATCCCGTCCTCCCTTGGTAAGTTACTGCATTCTTCAAGGCAGATGTTTTAGGTGTGGTTTAAGGGGTCACGAAAAAAAAGGTTGCAAATATAAGGGTTTCTGTTTTAAATGTAAATCTCCCTCACACTCTGTAGCATTATGTAATTATTTTCAAGTTTCGCATATGGCTCCCCCTCTCCCTACCACCACAAATTCTATGGGTCTCTCCCCCCAAAACCCAACCATATTAGCCCCATCTGAGGCGGTATGTAACCAACACCTATTACTGTCTCGCAGTGCTATTATCACTGCTCATTCTCCCAGTTTGACCAGGGAAACGCTAGTGGAACATATTCGGACTCGTTGGTCCAATGCCCCTGAAATAGAGGTGCAGACTTTCTCCCCTGGGAAATACCTTCTAGTATTTCCGTCTGTGAAAGCCAGAAATGACTCTCTTAGCTTCTACGGTCCCATGCTTCAGATGATCTCTGCCTCTTTCATACCTTGGACATCAAACTCTAATGCGATATGTAACTTAAAAGAGGAAGGAGTATGGATAAGACTTGAAGGAATACCACATCACCTCTGGAATGTGGACATCTTTAAACATATGGTTGCTAGCTTTGCTGAACTATTAGAGGTAGATATGTCGATAGACTTTGTGAAAACTCTGGGCTTTTCCAAAATCAGAATTAAAATCCACCCTGGTATGGAGATACCAGATTGCAGGTTTTTTGTATTTGGCAAATCTATTTACCCAATAAAGTTTAGACAGAGCTGGGATATCAGTTCATCTTCTGAAATTACCCCAAAACAGACCCAAGTATGGCCTCCAAAACCACATTCTGACTACTCTAGTTCTAGTGCATTGAATCCAATTCGAAAACAACAAAGGGTGGAGGGGAAACAAAGGGAATAGAAATCCAAAATCAGGGAAAAATGTCTGGACTAGACCCATCAGTCCAAAAAGGATGCCTACCTCAAAGGCGGCTGGCATTCTCCCTACCCCATCCTACTTTTCCCCAAGGGAAGCTATCTCTCCCACTGTCCCTGTAATTGTCTCTCCTAAACCCTACCATGGAGAGAATGAAACTTCAAAGTTTATTAAATCTGAAATAAAGGTAAGGAATTTTTCTCTATCCAAGTTCAAAAAAGTCCTTGCTGTCTATGATTGCTTGGAAAGTGATGAGCTGGGAGGAACAAGTGAGGCTACTGCTGATCCACTCGCACCTACTCCCATACACGTGCCAGGTAATTTTTGTAATTTCAATAGTAATCCATGCATTTCTTTTTCTCTGCAAGATAATACTCCTGTGGTTTGTGCTGATTTAGCTGAAAATACAACTCCTGATCTATTTGATAATACCTGTACTTTATTGAATGATGTACTTACTTGGGACTCCTATGATCATTTTAAAAGTTTTGCTGAAAAAATTGGAATTACTTTTAAGACCTTATCTGAAGCTAAATCTTTTTATAATTTAGTTAAAAAAGACCAAGGTTTAAACTGTCTAAACCTAAATGATGATCCTTATATCTTTGAGAACTTTACTTCTCTCTCTATATCTCAGTGTAATTAAATGTTAATAGCAGCATGGAATATTAGAGGCATGGGAAGTGGTGGGAAAAAAAGGATTATTAGTACTTATTATTAGTGAGACAAAGCTTGAAACCTTCTCCCCCACTCTTCTGAACTATTTAGGTGGAGGTAAACTTATCCAATGGTCTTTTCTCCCTTTTTTGGGTGCCTCTGGGGAAATTCTCATTGACTGGGATGATAATCTAGTTACTATTTGTGATACCATTGTTGCAACATATAGTATTTCTTTATTTTTCAAGAACAATTTGGATAATTTTGAATGGTGGCTCACAGGTGTATATGGGCCATGTGTTCCAGGCTTAAAGAAAAATTTCATGGAAGAATTGGATACCATTGGTAATAAAGTTAATTCTAATTGGGTCATAGGAGGAGATTTTAATATGATTAGGTATTCAAATGAACACTCCTCAATGGGTGGCATATCCTATCATATGAAGGATTTTAATGAATTCATTGAAAATCATTGTTTAATTGATATTCCCCCTAATAATTGTAAATACACTTGGTCAAATTTTCATGATATTCCCACCATGGTTAGATTGGATAGGTTCTTAATTACAACAGGCTGGGGGGACAGATATCCCAATTCTTACTGTTTGGGAAAACCCAGGGTTATTTCTGACCACATACCCATCACACTTAATACAATTCCATTTGATTGGGGCCCTCTTCCATTTAAATTCTACAAGTCTTGGCTCTTAATAGAGGGATTTTCTAGTTTTGTTGAACACTGTTGGCACAAGTCTTTAGCCTTCTGTGTGGCCACTTCTCTTGTGGCTAGATTCACATATACATTAAAATATCTGAAAAAACACATTACCCTATGGATTGCTCCTATTAGAGAACAAAGAAAAAACAGACTCAAGATTGTGTAATCACAAATTGCACACATTGACTCACTTTTAGAATACTACAATACTTCAACTATTTTGAAAGGAAAATTGAGGGAGTTTAAGGATGAACACCACTTACTTCTTCAAGAATAGGAAGCTTATTGGAAACAGAAATCCAGAATCCAATGGCTTAAGGAAGGAGATCTCAACACTAAATTTTTTCATAATATGGTAAAACATAGGAGGAGAGTGAATGTTGTTCATTCCCTAATTATTAATGGCATTCAAGAACAATCCCCATCCTTGATATGTAAAGAAATAGAAAATCACTTCATCAGGCAATTTAACAAAGAAAACAGAGTAATACCTTGCTTCGATTGGGATACTTTAGTACCAAACAAAATCCCTAATCCAAATATATTGGAATGCCCCTGTTCTTTGGAAGAGATCCAATTGAGTGTTAAAGCACTGCTAGGGGAAAAAACCCCTGGTCCTGATGGCTTTTCATTGTGCTTTTTCCAGCATTTCTGGGATATTATGAAATATGATGTAGTTGAAATTTTCAACAATCTACACTCCACCAATGACATGGAATATCTGATACACATTAATCAGACATTCATCTCTCTTATTCCTAAAAAAGAAGGTGTAAAGGAGATAAAAGATTTTAGGCCTATTAGTTTGGTTAATAGCCTCTACAAAATCATATCAAAGACTTTAGCAACTAGATTCAATCCTGTCATTAACAATATTATTGATAATTCACAATGTGCTTTTCTTGCTGGGAGGTACATTGGTGATTGCTTTTTAGTTGCTTAGGAAACCCTTCATTACATGAAAGTTAATGCCATCCCGGGACTGGTTCTGAAATTAGACTTCGAAAAGACTTTTGATAATGTTAATTGGGATTTTTTGATGGAGACACTTAAAGGCTTGGGTTGTGGAAATAAATGGAATACTTGAATTAGAATTTGCATTTGTTATGCTAAACTCTCTGTTTTAATTAATGGCTCCCCTAATGGGTACTTCCAAGCTTCAAATGGACTAAGACAAGGTGATCCCTTATCCCCATTTCTTTTTATAGTGGTCACACTTGTGCTGAATAGGATGCTATTACTAGCAATTGAAAATAATCTAATATCAGGAATCCAATTACCTAATAGTGGTCCCAATATATTGAATATTCAATATGCAGATGACACAATCCTTTTTCTTTCTGCTAATGAGTAAAACTTGATAAATATTAAGCGAATCCTATGTTGTTTTCAATCTTGTCCTAGATTGAAAATAAACTTCAATAAATCATCAATCACTGGTTTGGGAATTTCTGAGGACTTCATTCAGAGGGCTTCTCAAATCTTAGGATGTGGCATTGAGAAACTTCTTATTAAGTACTTGGACTTACCACTGCATTTTAGGAAACTTAACTACCAAGATTGGTCCCTGATAGTAGAGAAAATTACATAAAAATTATCAAATTGGAAGGCTAAATTCCTTTCTTTAGGGGGAAGGCTTACATTGGTAAATTCTGTGTTATCTGCCATTCCCACTTACTATCTCTCTATTCTTCACTTACCCATTAGGGTAGAAAAAGCAATTGATAAAATAAGAAGCAGATTCCTCTGGAACTCCCTATCTTTTAACACTGTTCGTCATTTAGCTAAATGGACATCAATTTGTAGATCAAAAGAATAAAAAGGTTGGGGTATTATTAACTTGAGACATTTCAATTTGGCACTAAAATGTAAGTTACTCTGGCAACTATTATCTAGTTCTTATCACTGAAATGGAAAGAGGTAGTCATAGCAAAATACTTTGCTAGGAATGATTCTGTGGCTATCCTCAATGTGTCTAATGGTAGATCCTCACCATTGTGATTAGAACTCAAAAATTGTTTTGACATTATTAATGGATTCCAGGATTTTCAGGTTCAAAATGGCAGAAACACTATCTTTTGGAAAAATAAATGGTGGAATGGTGAAAAATTAAAAGATAGTATGCCTGACATATATCATTTGGCTAAATTTAAGAAAGCTTCTGTCTCTAAAATTTTAGAAATTAATGCTGCAGATCCAAATAACCTATTTATTAATCCTTTGACACTTGAGGATTCTGAGTTCTTATATGATCAAGTGGAAGCCTTATCAATCATATTCAATAATGCTAGACTAATAGATGGTCAGGACATATTAATATGGAAACCCACTAGTAAAGTATTCACAGTTAAATCTTGTTATGATATGTTAAATGATGGTGGACATAGATTCAAATACATGCACGAAATCTGGGATTGTTGCGTGCCACTTTAAACCAAACTCTTTGCATGGCTAGTTCTTTGCAATAAAATCTTGACAAAGGATAATCTACTCAAAAAAGGTTGGTCTGGTAATGAAACATGTATATTCTGCAGTCATACCTGTGAATCTGCTAAGCATTTTTTTCTATATTGCCCTTTCACGCAGTCCATTTGGAATGCTTTTACTGTTGGATGCATATACCTTGCTTTTCTCTCTATTGAAGACTTATTTGTGATTCTCTGTTTGCTGAAATTCGAAACATCTTTTACTGATATTCGAAACATCTTTTACTGGTTCTCACACTTTTGTAGAAGTATTCTTATGGTCTGTTTGGCAGGAGAGAAATAATAGAATTTTTAGGGGCATCCACAGAAATTCCTATATGATTATTAATGATATTACTTCACTGTTTTACTGTTGAATAGATTCTTTGGACACAGGTTTTGAAAAAAGTGAAAATTTACGTTCTATATCATCCTTCCAACAAAAGAGGGACTTGGAGCAAAGTTTGATAGCTCCTAACATTCCCCAACAGGATATGGAGTATGATACTGGAACCCCTACTCTACAGGAGGATAATCCCCAGATTTGATTAACTCTTGGTTAATTGATTATATGAAAAACTTCTAAGTTTTGAGCTTCTGTTTTTCAGCTCTATTGTGACAATTTTTGGTCACCCTGCTGTGTAATTTTGATTCTGCAATATTCTACAATACTCTGGAAAACTTTTACTTAATTTATATAACTGAATACCGTTTACAAAAAAAAACATCATCTTTATAAGCATGTAAGGGATTTTCAAGGTGGTCAAGTTTCTGGATAAGTGTAGATAGAAATTTCTGATAAGATGGAGGTCGAGGCTGTGAATAATTCTACAACAAGAAAGACAAAGTAAGGAACTCTTGAATAAGTTGTTTTTACGTGGTTTATATCCCTTCAAGCAATGGATTTCTTCTTTCTCAGAGTCAAGCATGTGCCGCGTACATATTTATGAAATTAGTTAGGTGACCAAGTTGTAGACTTATAGATTATGACAAAGACTATTAAAATTTGTGTAATATTTAATAATAAAAAAATCCTAAAGAGTTACTTTTACTTTAGTCTTTCAATTTTAAGTTGGAATGCCCTCAAACAACCCAAAAAAAAAACGCAATTACACACAACTCAAACTCGGAATTTAAAAATGAGCCAAAAAATAACGCAACGCTAAAATTTCAGCTTACTTGCCTATAGCAAATTGGAATTTAGAAGGTCTACGACCTAGAGGAAGCAACACTAGATGGAATGTGGATGGACACTACACCAAATTGAGAGGACTTAATTATTAAAAGTTGTTCTTTCTATGTAGTGGCAAATCCAGGAATTCAACTAAGGGGGTACCTTGCATCATATACATTAGTAAATATATTAAAAAAGTATTAATAAAAATAAAAATATTTTTTAGAAACAATATGTGGTCTTCTCTCTTTTTTCTATAAAACAACAAAAAATATATCTAGTAAAACATGGATATTTACAAAAGTAAACAAAAAAATTCTTTGATAAATTATCCAAAAGTTTATCCATATGTTAGAAATACGGACACTTATAAAAAATAAAATCATGAGCCTCAATTAACTTCAGTCTTCATTGAAGTCGAGCCATTTTCTTACTCACGTCAATAAAATATTCAATAAATGTAATATTATTAAGGTTCATGGCAATTTCTGTTTAAAAGTAAACGATCAAACAATATACAATAAACATATTTTCTATCTTATTATAAAATCGAATTTTAACAAACATCATAGTCGAGAATCCTCATTTATTGATTGTAGTTGATATGGTATGGCATTATGGCTTCATGTGTCTAAGGAGATGGAGAGATGTTAGAGTGAATGGTAACAATTGGAGGTGGGAGGTTTGTAGTGGCCACACGCATGTTGCCACATTCCTTAATTGGCTAATTGGCTATTAGTTGGAGATGGACATCGTCACATTGGATGACTGAAAATCGAGATGACCAAGTGAGAGTTTGTCGACGATTGCAGTATGACCAACTGAGGTTGTAAGCTACTAGGAGTACGAGGGGAGCAAGATGCTAAGACAGAAGGGTAGGGGGTGGGTAGGGGTGTGAATGGGTCAAATTGAGTTAGATTTAAGGTCTATTTTAATCCTAATCTATCATTTCTTAATAGGTAATGGGTTGGATGCCACTTTCAAAATTTATAGCCGCTGTCCTACCCACTACCCATTAAGGTAATGGTTGGTGCGTCAAATGGGTGAGTTTTTTTAATTATTAAATCTAAACTTTATATGATTTCATGAACTTATCATGGATTGAATTGAACACAAAATAAATATTTTTTTAATTGTTCCCTCCCTATTGGTGTGAATACTTTTCAAATCAAACAACACATGTCAATTCTTGTAGATTAGATAACCTTGCAACTATTTTCAACATCATTCAATTTACTTAAGTCTAAACAATAAGCTACAATAAGTCAATAAAGCATCATAAATAATAAATCAATAACATAATTAGTCCATAAAGTAAACCAAAGTATCATTATTCATCTTAAGATCATTAACTTAAAAAAAATCCTTTTACTCAAAGTAAACAACAACTCTATTCACATATTCAAAAATAGGTCGATAGCCATTTGTTGTGTTTAATAAGTGTGGAAGATCCCATAGAACTTAAAGCAACATGATTTAGAAGGGTGATAAACAATAGAAAACATTTGGCAAAGGCATATGACACAAACATGTGCAAGAAATAAATTTGCTTAAGATCTACTATTCAATACATGCATTAACCCCCAAAAAAACTAAACACAATTAAGCTTCGATTCAACCTAAAAAGAATTTAAGATTAGATGAATCATGAGAAGATTAGAAGATTTTTCATGAATGTATAAAGAAGATTAACTTGCATCAACCCAGAAAAAGGCACAACACAATTAAGCCTTCATTCAACCTACAAAAAAAATTCAAGATTAGATGAATCATGAGAAGATTAGAAGATTTTTTATGAATGTATAAAGAAGAATAATTTACAAGAAATAATTAAGAACTTTAAGACGAAGATAATTATTTTTTTCAAGGTTTTCATCACCAACTTCTTCGACTATTGTAGAAAGCAGTACATCAAATATTTAAGACCCACTACAGTAAAACAGAACAAACCAAATCTCTAAGACCCATTAGCATGTTCAAATATTACTCAATAAACAACCATAGGATTTACACTATCTAATAGTATGTGAATGGTAAAAGCCATAAACAAAATAAATGAGTGATCAAAACATTTGATAGATCAAATGTACAAGCAAGGTTGAATTGAATAAACCATGTAAATTCAAATGTTGACAATGTTAAAGGTAAAGCTTATTGGTGAATATTACCTAATGCAAATTTGTGACGGGGGCTCCTCCATTTTTTTTGTCACAGATTGCAGTGGTGAAGTAGTGGAGCGATAGCTTAATCGGATGAAGGAGTTGTGATAACGATAGAGTGGTGAGTGGCAACGTGACCACGCAGTGGAGTGTCACAGTAACATAGTGGTAGTCTAAATTGTTGTTGGTTGGAGTGGCGGAGTTGTAGAGCCGAGAACGACAACTTGACCTAAGGGTGGAGTTGCAGTCTTGGCAGCATGGCCATGTGGTGGAGTGACGACATTATCGTGTGGCGGAGTGTCAAAGTAAGAGAGTGGTAATCCGAGCAGTAGAGTGGGAGGGGGGACATGAAATGGTGGAAGACTAGGCAAGTGGGGGTGTGACATCTGGGCTTGGTTATCCAATTTTAACTGTAAACCATGTAATTAATTGTAATATTGTTTAAATAGTTTATTAATGGATAATCTGTTGTTTCTTGGATGTGTGAGCTTGTGGTTGGTTTTCTGTGCACTTGTTTGTGATTTGGGACCAATGTGAAGTCCGATTTGAGGATGCACAGCCGCCTCAATTTGCGTACCTGTCTTTTCTTCCTTTCTTTTCGTTCTTTTTCTCCTTTATTTTCCTTTCCTCTCACGAGCCCGCACCATTTCCGTCTCCTTCCTTCCGTTTTTCCGACTCGTGCCACCAACGACGTCAGTCCGTGCCTCGTCGTCTCTTCCAACGCGATGGGCGGCCGATGTGACGCTAGTGGGAAAGAGGATAAAGGGAGGCTGAGGTGTGCGAAGAGAGGAGAAGGTGACCGAGAGAGGAGAAGAGAAAGAGGAGCAGGCGCAACCGAGGAGGTGGTGTGAGCCGCTTGTGGTGTTCCGCCGGCGCGAGGTGGCTTACCGGAGTGTGGTAAGGGTCGCCGGAGGGCTGAGTCAAGTACGCGACCCCTTCCCCTCCCTCTGTTTAGCGTTTTGTTAACAGTAAGTTAATGGCATGAAAAATCAAGATAATGCATGAAAAATTGTGGAAAATCATGAAATGATGGAAATGTGTTATATAGCATGAGAATATAAATATCATGCAGTTAGGATTGGTATTTGTGGGGAAAAACACATTTTTGGGGTTAAGGCTACAATAGCCGTTCTTGAGTCCCTTCCCCTCATGATTTTCGTGTGAACTGTGTGGTGAATGGAATCATGAATAGATTGGGGGGTTTTGAAGTAGACTCAATGGTCTACACCCCATGATTTTATGGAAATTTATGATGGATGTTGAGGGGTCCGATCGAGACTCCCACCTTGAACGATTTTCGCCATTC
Source organism: Posidonia australis (assembly GCA_024699735.1). Taxonomy (NCBI): domain Eukaryota; kingdom Viridiplantae; phylum Streptophyta; class Magnoliopsida; order Alismatales; family Posidoniaceae; genus Posidonia; species Posidonia australis. Next base: position 9,420 of record JAMKQA010007635.1, on the reverse strand, counting down.
GAAACAGGGGAGGTGCCCTGGTTTTGGACGATTCGGCATACTGAATCTCTGTCAGTTTAGCCAAATACCTGCTATCGACAGACCGAAAACACCTAGTTGACCAACTCAGGGGTTTTCGGTATATCGAAAATATTCGGTATATCGAACTAAGTATCTTCGGTATACCGATCTGGAGATTCGGTCTGCCAATTTTGCCCTGAACCTAGTATGTATTGAGGTGATTTTAAATGATGGATAAATGGTATTTTGAGCATGTGTTGATGATATTTCCCCATGTATTGACATGAAGGAATGTGGAACCCAAATCAATGGATTTGGGTGTGGTTTTGGGGTTTTAGACCCTATAAATGAATGAAAAAATGGTTTTATGTGGTTTTGGGCATGAGACCCAATTTATGATTGTAAAGTATAGTTTTCATGATTTGAGTTGGGACCCCAGTGGAGGGTCGAGTGTTGCAAGGAAATAGAGTCCTATAATGAAAAGAATGGAATGAAATAGAAATGGTTTTGAAAAAAAATTCAAAGAGTTTTGAAATAGAACACTAATAATGTGGTTGTCAAGCTCATAGTAGTGTAGGCTGAGCCTGGGTTTTCATACCTAGTTGTTCGGGTCATCGACGGTGTAGACTGAGCTTGAGTCATTGGACCTAGTTGTTCGGGTCATCGAGCTCGTAATGGTGTAGGCTGAGCCTGGGCTTTTGAACCTAGTTGTTCGGGTCACCGACGATGTAGGCTAAGCCTGGGTCATTGGACGTAGTTGTTCGGGTCATCGATTAGGGCATCAGACAGAGACGTATCCCCGTGCACATATGAGAAATGAAATTGAAGTCAGTTGGCCGGGGCGGTGACAGCCCGCACGGGGAATCTCACCACGGCAGTGTAGGAAGGCAAGGGAAGGATGTCCTCGCCTACTGCTTGTGTGCCTGGTTACCCCTGATCAAGGTAACATCAATAAAGGAAAGTGGAAATGAATAATTAAAAAGAAATGTGATTTGGTCATGATTGGACTGATGAAATAGTCCTAAAACCCTGAAATGAAATGATGATGATGTTTTTACCAGATGCTAGCATGTATTTATGATTTGGTTTGAGCCCGTGAGGCATTGTGTTTTAGGCTGGATCTGGTCAGAAATGTGAATTTGAAAAGTGTGATTTTGGGAAGAAATCCTAAGTATTGAAAAGATATGTTTTGGAAAGTGAATTTCAAAGGTTTTGAAAAAAGAAGAAGTAAAAGTGTGTTTTGAAAGAGAATGTGGTTTTGGAATGAGTTTCCAAATGTTTTGAGAAAAGAAAAGAGCATGGATTTGGGATTGAATCCCCAAATGATTTACAGAAAAGGGAAGAGGATTTTTCAAAAGAAAACCAAGTTTTGAAAAGAATAAAAGAAATGAGTCTTTATGGTTTTACCGAGATTTTGTGGTTTGTATGTTTGGGGCGCGTACTGAGTGACTTACATGTTATTCACGCGTATTTATTTGATTTTCAGGTGCAGACCGCATGCAGTTGAGTTCCGGTGCAGAAATTGGAACTTCTAACCGTTCATTGTGATCCTAGAGGTGAGCCTTAGTTACAGTTATTTGATGTTTATGTAATTAGTGTAATTTTGCTTGATACTATGTTTTGGTAGCGTGTCCGGGTTTGAGGCATTATAAGGGGAGATGGAATGGTGGCTATCATTGTCGTGTGTGTAAAATTTAGTGTGGCTGTTGTGGAATGGTGGCTACCGCATGCAGGAGAGTGAAAGTGAATGGAAGTATGATTGTATCAGACAAAAGGGAATTAGGATTAATGGATTTAGACTAGTAAATTACATATACACCCCTAGATTAATGGGTTAATAGGTGATCCATAACATACTACCTGTATATTGACCCATTAAGTAAATGGATTAACAAGTGACAGATTAATGGATTAACGAGTATATATAGGGAAGGTTTGTGCTATCAGAAACTAAAGGAAAAGAAAAGAGTTTTTGTTTAACCACTTTCTTAGTAGTGTTTGTGCTTCTACTAGAAAAGAAAATACTTTCTAGTCATTTCCTGAGTATAAAATAAGAGTGGAGTTCTATTTCTGTAGTGTAGGACTTAGATTCCAACAGAAACCCAATCACACCTATGTAGATATCCTATTTTCGTATTTTCCAGAGTTAATGAAGGATAACAAAGCTTAAGGCGCCTTAGATTTCATTATTAAGGATTTATAACAAATTTTTCATATTTTTGATGATTTTTTTTAAAACATTCTTGATTCAAGGTCGTTACTTGAGGCAGAACTAACACACTCAAACTAGTGACAGGTTCGAGTCCCTTGAACATTTTATGGTATGAGGTTATTAGCTGTGGCAAAGCTGTCACTCCCACCTTACTTAAATTGGTGGGAGATTTGAGTATTTTGATATTAAAGAAGGTGTTTTTATGATTTTATGGAATTTCTGTGGTTTTTCTAGATTTTAACATATCTCTATGGATTAAAATAAAAGACGGAAGGATAAACTGCAAAAGACCAGGTTGTTGCCTTATCTACTGGCAACATACCTAGTCACCTATCTGAGAAGCTACAAGTCTTGTCGCTTATTCAGCAAGCGATGAGCATGTCTCAACGCCACATAGACAGGGGATGAGAATCCTGGATATCTCTCTTTATATATTTTGTCATCCTGGACTTTAATATGATATATGGGACATTTATAAAATATTTTCACGATTTTTTCCATAATTATTATAATTTCTATAACTTTTTCTAGCACTTAAATATATAACATATCATATAAAATTTTATAAATGCCAATTAATTCAGGAAATTTCTAGAAATATTGATGACGTTAGATTACGACACTTTATCGTTATTTTTATGGAAGAAATGAGATTTTGGCGTCATTCATTATATTTTTATATGTTTTAGCCAAAATTAAATTCAAATAATATCTAAAAATAAAGATACAATCTAAAAGATCCCAGGAGATAGATTATGACTAGGTCATAAATCCCTATAAATTTAATTTCCCTGATCTATGCAATTTTTAGAAGATATGATGTAAATTAAATCTACTTAATTTGTAAGAATTGATTTGATTTTCAAAATATCTTTTAATTTATCTCAATTATGAAAATCATGAAATTGGGTAGATCTGGTCTTAATCTATTTTTAGATATATGCTAGATATTTTGGGATCTTATTTTTAAAAATTTTGCCTTTTTAATATCTCGACGCCTATACCACCGATGATTAGTTGAACATATTATTACCTTTTAGATAATTATTCTCTATGTGAAGCGAAAAAGGAATCTCCAACCTAGTCGCCAGTCCATGCGATGACATGCTAAGTCTTGTCGTCAGTCCCATAGGCGATGGGCTCTAATATCACATTTTTTCTATTTTAAGAGAGCTTAATCCTAATCCTTAATCATTTACTCGTTCTTTGACGTGATCTGGTCCTCAAAACTTTATAAAAAGATCCCTAAGTCAAGAGTTTAGGAGGAGGTAATTTAGAAATCTTTGGAGGCAATTCAAAAATCCAAGGGAGACAATTTAGAAAATCAAGTGAGGTATTTTCTAAACCCAAGGAGGCACTTAGAAAACCGTAGGAGAGTTTGAGAAAAATCATAGGGGAGAGTTTGAGAGACCTGAGAGAGAGAGAGAACCTTAACCCCCCACTTTGTCCAAATCCTAGATGAGAACCTAGATCCACAAAAGATCATGTCCTTCTGAAGCTTAAACGAGCCTCCGAAGTTCCATCCAACTCCGCTTTCGCAATCCGAGATTAAGAACACAAGGGTGAATGGAGTATTGCTTCTAAAATACTTTTTTTATTTATATTATTGCATTCCTAAATAGGCCCATGACATATGTATGCAGGGACAATCCCTGATTAGTATTAGTTTTATTTATTTATGTCATTTGTTGTTTTTTTAACTTCGTTTACTACACTTAAACTAAACTTGATTTGTTTTGTTGTTTGTTTTGAAGGGAAGAAGAGTACTATGAAATATAAGGAAGCCGTTGAGCAACATCCTGCTACCAACTCAGTAATTTGAAAACCCACAATCACAAATACCACCACATCTCTCCTAAACATCTTGTCAACTAGCATCATCAAAAGACAAGTGACAATCACAACCAAGGCTGTTGACGTATGTAGAAACGCTGATGACCTCATCATCAACTCCCTTAAAACCACAGCATGAACTTCTCCTTCTGCTTCCTCCTTTGCTCATGCCTTTCTCCTCCTCCTCGTCTTCCTTCTCGCTTGGTGGCGGAGTCTCCTCCTACGCTCTTGATAGCCTTTTGGTGGTAGCATGCGCCACAATGGTGATGGGCGTATTCATCACCTGCTTTGCAAGGAATAGTGGGCCGAATCCAATTAGCCTCACTAGTGTTTGTTGCACAAGAGATGAACACCCTCAATCTGAGGTCCCTCTGCCTAAAGGACACTGTGGGCCCAAGGTCGTGGCGAGGAAGATCATGGTTTACAACAAAGGCATCAACCCGAGGGTAACGAAGGGTTAGGGGGTGAAGGACACTAGTGAACTGATTAACTTATAATTCATAAATATTTTATTCCCCATCTTTATTGTTTAATATATATAAATAATACTACTTGAGGTATTTTATGCAAAATTTGCAAGAACTTAGGGACTTAGAAAGAATTTAGGAAAAAGAATGGAAAAGAATAAATGTGTTAGAAAAGAAAAGTATTTTGCATGCAAAATTATGGTGCCATGTTGAGAGTCAAATTTACATTTTCGACGTATGTCAAGTCTAGGAAAAATATCAATTAACAAATTGACCAAGCTAGATTAAATCTTGGCTGATGTAGACACCTCCCAAATGTTTAAATGCACATCTGGTACCTCCCAAGTTAGAACAAGATATTTTTGACTTTGTCTTTAGTGATCATGATTCTCAATTGTAAATATATTGTATTTAAAATTGAAATTCAAATTTTGTACTCAAATTTCTCCAACGTACGGAATTCTTTGTAAGTTTATAAAATAACTCCTTGTATAGATCTATGAGATCATCTTCTACCTTTTAAGCTTAGAGTTTTCCACTCTTGTATTTTGAAAGATTATGAAGTGTTCCTTTAGTATAATCTTATTATTTATCAATAAATGTTTATTTTTTTCTTCAATTATGTCTTTTATTTCATATCATTTATTTGAGCTTTTATTTTCGATCATCTTCATGAGTAGTTGAATTTCTTGATCAAGGATTGAAATGAAATTCATATGAATTAGAATGTTATAATTAAGTATTTTTCTTTCTCTTGTACTATGTTGTTATGATTAAGTATTTTTATAAAATTCTGGTAATCCTTGAGGCCACATCCTTTGTTACGACTCTCTTAAGTAATTCTTGAGGCTGCATCCTTTATTATGATTCCTTTAGGCAATCTCTAAGGTTGTATCTTTTGTTATGACTCCCTTAGACAATTCTAAAGGCCATGACTTTTGTTATAACCCTTTTAGGTAATCTCGGAAGTTGTGTCCTTCATTTTAACTCTTTAGGGAATCTCTGAAATCGAGTCTTTTACCTTGACTTCCTTAGACAATCCTTAATGACCCTTATTTTGACCCTTTTAGGCAATCTCTTAGGTTGTGTTCTTTATCTTGACTCCTTTAGGTAATCCTTGAGGCTAAGTTTTTCCCTAATGACAGTATTTAGTCTCATATCGAGGGTCTGAGTGTTGGATGTTTGATCTAACTTAATTTCTGAGTATTTGATGTTTTATTCAGTTTGACCCTTTATCCAGCCTAAGGGCAGCCCAATCTCATATCTAAGTGTTCGATTTTTTTACCCCTCCAATTTGGTAGCAACATTTAGTTTCATATTTAAGTGTTGGTTCTCCCATTTCTGAAGTGTCGGATATCTTATCTAGCTTGATATTTGAGTATTAAATATTTGATCCAGCTCAATTTCTAAGTGTTGGATGTTTGATCCAACTCGATTGCTTTATGTTTAATTCAACTCATTTCTTAAGTGTTGGATGTTTTGCTAAACTCGATCCCCTTTACTTCTTATCTAGCTTAGTGGCGACAGGTGTTGGATCTTTTTACCTCTTTAGCTTGATAGCAGCTTAGACTCACATCTAAGTACTAGATTTTCATTTTCCTTTTAATTACAAATCCCTCTAGGTCGTATCACATGAGAATATCGTTATGCCTTGAAGCCAATTTCATGTCAAAACTACCGTCAACATTGGATAATGCGTAGATATTCTATTTTGACACTCCTTTATTATTATCAAGTATCATCACAATATAGCATGTTCTATTTAACCTTAAAGGCCTTTCTCTCTGCCTAAATGCACACTTAATGCTAATTTGTCAGTCTAAGCCGTTAAATGCATAATTGCTTGCGTTCAACATTAAACGTTGGAGATTATGCATCTAATGTTAGATGTTGTAACGCCAACATTTTACACATCCATTTCCTTTTCCTACTCAAATCTGATTAAACTTTTTTTTTGGACTTGAGATAATTTCTCAATATTTTCAATGAGTCTTTGTACCTTATTTAAAACTCTTTATTAACTAGACATGGAAATTGGGCTGGGCCCCAACTCTATTATTAACCTATTAAATAACTTGTTTAACCACATTTGACTTCACATCAAATTTTGTAAGTTTTTAATCTGAATGTGAAAAATACTAAGAACTCTACATCTTACATTAAACGCAGGATCTATTGTGTCACATATCTAATAACTCAACCTTGCTATATCAGCCACTTTCTTTCTTTCTTTCAAAATTTTGAAATAAAAAAATTCCCTTTCTTAGAAGATTTATTTGATCGTGTGTGACATCAATTAGTCTTTAATCATACTTTATTGTTCGTTAATTAAAAGAATATTTTTTCATTAATGCAGTTGGGACATCTGGGTGTGTTTAACGCAGCCAACCTTGTGTTCTAGATAGAACGGTAGAATCCCTGCATTTTTGCAGCCACTTGGTGTAGTGTTGAAGTCTCTTTGTAGTTGTACGAGAGGTCGAGAGTTCGACTCCCACGGATATCATATATATTACATCATTTGGTGGTGATTTCTCATAGCCAAGTGTTTGAGTGTAATATATATCAATTACCGTTTACAAAAACGGTAGAATCCCTGCATTCAATACTCTAGAAAATGGAAAGTTTTTGTTGCAGTTGTTTAATCTTGTAAATTTTGGATTATTTTTATCTATTTTGATTCTCCCATGCCTTTATATAAATACAGGTGCTCCAATCTTTGGAAGAACACGAATTTGGGGACCAAAACTTGAAGGGGATGAAATTGGAAACCAGAATTTGACAAAAAATTAGGAAGAGATTAGAATTCTAGAGGGTGTGAGAAAGGGAATTCTAAGAGAGAGAGTAGATAAATTCTGAGTTAAGGAGAGCTAAAGCTTTCTTCCGTCTCCGACTATGTCACGTCAACATATTGCATTTCATACATATGTTTTTCAAATTAAAAGGGGATTTTCTTTTTAGTAATTTACATTTAGTTGCAATTGGAGAGATTAAACTCCTCGGGTAAGTATTTTCTCTTTTATTTTAATAATTGTAATTTGATTCGTTGAACTATTTACTATGCTATACTAATCTACGAATCTTTGATTTTATTTTGTAAGGGAAAGAGGAAGGAAAAAAAAACTTACCAACACAACCACTATTACGTAGTATTGGAACTGTCCAAAAATAGCTGAACCTACATGAATGATACATCTCCATAGGTGTTTTGAGGACCAACAAAAACAAATCAAGAGTAACGATTACACTGACTTCAACATATGTGGAATGGAGAAGTTGAATATGGACAAAAGGATGCAAGCGATGCGGCAAAGTGCATGAACGTTCCCACCTTTTGCGAAAAAATTGCATATCTACATATTGGCGATCACGATAGGACGGTTAAAAGTACTTCCGTGTTATTTCTATTTTGTAGATTTTCGAGCTCGTGGTGAAATTCCTCTTAGTGTTTTGAGACACCACAACTCCTCGCATGTTTGAACATTTAGGTGTTTAAACCCATGCAATCACCTCTCATTTGGATTTTTATTCTTAGGAGTAATGGTGGTTGACTTAAAAATTACAGGTGTATTTAATAACAAAATTAAGAAAACTTTTATATGCATTATTTGAAGAATATGCTAGAAATTGTGGTGAAGGTAGTTCTAGTACTCAAACAACTAGTTTTGTAGGAACACATACTACTTGTAGAAGTAGTGGTAATTCATTTTAGAATAAATTAAATAAGAAAAATGGAAAATATGTAAAATAAACCACTACTAGTAAAATTATTTAGAATATCAGTTTGCCTTTAATGATATTGAAATAGATAACTTAGATATGTTAAAGCGATAGTTTAGTACTGTAATTAGGTTTCATATAGTTTTTAGAATTGCCAAAGATTTACTAACGTTTCTGACATTTACTGTGGTATCGAAGTCTGCATTTTCTACAAGTGAAAGAGTTTTAAATGAAATAAGATGTAAATTATCAGAAAAATCCGTATAGAAGCCTCCATGTGTCTGAAAAATTAATGTGATGCAGTCGATAGTCTTCAAAATTTAAGTTTAAACGAAGAATCAAAGGAGAAGACTAAGACAACATCAACTTCAACGGAGACAGAGATTTCTATCCATGATTAATGAATATGAATCGTTTTTTAAAAAAATTTTAATTTATATTATTACAATAATTGTAAATGTAAAAATATAAAAATTTAAATATCTTATGCATTTTCAAGTTTTTTATTTATACATCAATTATTTAATAATAATTTTTTAATTTTTTTTATAAAATAATCCAACGACGGGGCTCGCCCCATTAGTCGGTCATGGACCATTCCGAACCAGAGTGTTAGACACTTAGGCTTGGTTCGGCCCGTCTATCAGGGCAGGTTGGGTCGACCAGGTCCAGACTTGTATAGGCCTCATATTTCTTGGGTCGAACCGGTCTGACTCAGTTCAATTTACAACCATAATATAGATCTAATTTAAAGTATATATACATCATATTATATATGTATTAAATTTTAAATAAAAATAAACATACTATATAAATATATGTATCAGAATTATTTAATGAAATAACTTTATTTCATCTTTTTTGTGAAATAACTACTATGAAATAAATAAATTAAAATAAAATTATTATTTTAAATTTTTATACAATAAAATTAAATAATAATTTCTCCTTTAAAATGATTCCGGCTGTTAGAAGGGCCAAGACATGGGAGACCACTTTGTTGTCAAATTGTCTCTGTTATCATCTCTCGCTTGTCAAATTGTCTGTTGTCACCTCTCACTCAGGTGAAAAGTTCGAGAACGGAAGACAGTGAAAAAGAATTGTTACGTGGAGTGCAAAATCTTTGTTTTTTAAAATCTACACAACGATTGTGTACATGTCGTCATGCATGTGAAATATGGGAAATTGTGT
>JAMKQA010007634.1:0-22479 GCA_024699735.1 Posidonia australis | reverse complement strand
TCCTTGTCTTCCATAATAGACTAGGTGGCGACTCCGTTTTATTTTGCTTTTTCGACGTGATTTTGCCGACCGATTTCGCATTCGTTTGCGGAACCTCCTCGCCGGCATGGTTACACTACCCCCTTAAAAGAATTTCGTCCTTAAAATTCAGCTCTAATAAAACAAGTAGGGGTACTGTCTCTAGATGTCTACGTCACGCTCCTAGGTAGCCTCCTTTGTCTCGTGGTATTGCCACTAAACCAACACCAATGAAATCATTTTGTTCCTGAGGACTTGCTCTTTCTTGTTCAGTAGCTGAACTACTTTTTCAACCTTAGACTGGTCCCCTTGCAGCTCCTCTGGCTGCATTGGTATCACCTGGGACACATCGGCCAAACACTTCTTCAACATGGACACATGGAAGGTGCTATGTACACCAGCCAACTCTAGAGGTAGATCTAGTCTGTAATCTACCTCACCAACCCTCTTGGTAATCTGGTACGGTTCGATGTATCTTGGGCTCAACTTGCCTCACTTCCCGAATTGCATTACTCCTTTGGTTGGTGACACTTTCAGGAATATGAAGTCTCCTACCTCGAATTCTAGAGGTCTCCGCCTCCTAGCTACATAACTCTTCTATCGACTCTAGGCAGACAACAACCTCTTCCTAATTAGGTATACCTTGCCCTCGTACTGCTGTACGATCTCGGGCCCAATCAACTGTCTCTTACCCACCTCACTCCAGCAAGTGGGTGTCCTACAGGGTTTGTCATGATGTGAGTGCGTCTGCTTCAGAATATCTGCAACCGCATTTACTTTTCCTAGGTGGTATGGCAAATTGAAATCATAGTCCTTGATATACTCCACCCAGCGCCTCTATCTTAGATTCAAATCTTTCTGTGTGAAGATGTACTTCAGACTCTTATGATCTGTGTACACTTCAAATTGCTTGCCGTACAAATAATGCCTCCAAATCTTCAGGACGAACACAACAACTGCAATCTCTAAATCATGGGTGGAATAATTCTTCTCATGATCCTTCAACTAGCACGAGGCATACACTACCATCCTGTCATGCTACATCAGCACACACCCCAAACCAGTCCCAGAGGCATCACTGTAGACTATAAAATCGCGACACCTAGAGGGAAAAGTCAAAATTGGGCCTGACACTAGACGAGCCTTCAACTCATTGAAGCTCTCCTTGCACTGCCAATCCCAAGTAATGTGCAATTCCTTTCTGGTCAATCTGGTCAATGGTGCAGTAATCTTGGAGAAATCTTGGATGAATCTCCTTTAATATCATGTCAGGTCGAGAAATCTTCTGATCTCAGTTATTGTCTTTGGTCTGACCCAACTACTCATAGCTTCTACTTTGGCTGGATCTACCTTGATGTTGTAGGCACCTCACATGCCTGCAATGGGACTCTAAACCTAAACCTTAGTCCTAAACCCTAGTATAAAACTGTAAAACTAACACAAAGCCCTAAAACTAACCTAAATCAAATTCAAAACCCTAACTTAAACCCTAAATCAAACCCAAAAATCTAATCCAAAACCCTAAACCTAATCCAAAACCCTAGAATTAATTCAAGATCCTAAATCTAATTCAAACCCTAAACTCAACCCAAAACCCTGAACCTAATTCAAAATCCTAAATCTAATTCAAACCCTAAACCCTAACAACCTATAACAACTTCCCACTCCACTATAACAACATTAACTACTTCCCATTCCACCATAACAACCTTAACCACTTTCCACTGCACCATAACAACCTTAACTACTTTCCACTCTACCTTAACAACCCTAACCATTTTCCACTCTACCTTAACAACCCTAACTACTTACCACTCCACCTTAACAACTTTAACTACTTTCCACTCCACCATAACAATTCTAACCACTTTCCACTGTACCATAACAACCTCTAACTAACCATAATAACTTATAACAACCTACCTAGCCATTGCAAGCCTATAAATACTTCCCATTTGCAAGAGAAAAAAGGGGGAAGAAAAGGAGAGAAAAAATTGGAAAAATTGAGAGGTGAGCAACCAAAGCGTTTTCTCTCAACCAGAGCCAGCAGAGGAGTCTCAGATCAAAGAGGAGAAGAATTCAAGGTTCAGGTGAGCTCCAGCAAGCTCCGGCGACCTCCATCATTGTCAGCTCAGGTGAGCACTGATCTGAGCTCAATTTCTCTTCATTTTAGCTCCCTTTGTTCTCCTTTATCTTCCCTAATCGATTGTAGTAAGCCAGGAGGTTCCCTTGGCCAGAATCAGACAGAGATTGGGTCACCGGACGCGATTTTCCAGCAACGGAGGTGGTGGCACGAATCCAGTAAGTGATTCGTGCCCTAATGTGCTCCATCCTCTTGAGCTTGGTCTCCTCTTGCTTCACAACTCCTCTGGATGCTGTGGAATCCACTCGGGAAGCCTCTAGAAGGAGCTCGCCGGATGCATAGTCGTTGTCGCTAGAGAAGAAAGGCTACAGTGAAGCACGACGGGGCGCTCAACCCCTTGCAGTGCCTCTCCGACTCCTGGGACACATTTCCCTGCTCTTCCCCAGCACACTGGAAGCATCAGTGCCTTGACTCAAGCCGTGATTCTCCCCCGCAGTCGCCGTCACTAGAGCTGAATTGGAGTTTGATCGGGAGGAAGAGGAATGACATGATTCTTGTCTCTGGATGGTCGAAAATCTTCCTCTCTGCGCCCTCAACCTTCCTGGAGCCTAGAGATGCCACGCTTTTGCCTCCAGAGACTTCTTCTTCTCCGACGCCGTCATTGGAGCCATGTCGACGGCGAGGGAGGTGGGCAACAATCTTCGACCATCCAAGGCCACGTCCGAGCCACCAGATGTATTTCTCTTCTCTCCTTCTTGCTCCTAATGAGCTTGGATGCCAGATCAAGCATCAAGATGGCCTAGAAGGACATCCCAAATGGCCATCGACGGCAAAGTTCTATCACTGGCAGTCGTTGCTCTTTTAAAAAATAAAATAAAATAATATGGTTTCTTTTTAAAAAACTCTATGCCTTTTCTTTTATTGCAGTTAGGTCCTTATTTCTTACATTTAAGCCCCGACATAAGATTTTAAATCATCTTAATAAGGATTTGTTTTGAAGAATTGCAGTGTGACCCCTAAATATTTTTATTAATGTTTTCCAGACTTTAATATTTGACAAAAACCCTCTGATTTAGTTTTCATTCACTTTAAGTCCAAATTTTGCACAAAAACCCTAGATTTCTTTGAAATTGTTCTGAATGCATGATTTTTTGGCACAATTGCAAATTAAACCTTGGAGATTTAATTTTTTACTCAAAATGTGTTCACAATTGCATTTTAAACCCTAAACTTTACTGAATTCACACTGAATGCATGTTTTGTAGGGTAAATTTGCATAACAGTCCCTAAAGTTTCATGTTTTCAAACATAAGTCCATTATCTTGCCTATTTTACCCTGAATTTCTTCAGAATTGCCTTAAACACATGTTTTACTCACAAAAATGCAGATTGGACCCTAGGAATCCTGATTTTGACCAAAAATGCATAGTTTTGCACATTTAACCTCCCAACTTCTTCAAAATTACATAAAATGTGTTTTCCTATGTATTATTGATGATTTAACACTAGAATCTTAGCCTTCATTCAGAATATGTGTTTTTCGCACAGAGGCCCCTTGAAATTTACATATTTCACACTTGCATTCTTTTTGTACATTTTGCTACCCTTTCTCTTGTAGGAATCCTCATGCCTTCTTCCTTGTATCATGCACACATTTCCAACATATTTCAGATTCGATTTTCACATTTTTTCCCAGATTTCTTTTGATTTTCACGATCTTGGTTTAATTTGGATTTCTATCACCTTAGGGTGTACATTAACAGGCTTAACAACGCCGACATTGTCCCGAATGAGGATTATTTTCTCTAATTTGATTTTCTCGGATTTCTTTGAGTTTCCGCAGATTTGTGTGACGCTTTCCAAGTGTTCCTGATTTTCATGATTTTCCTCATCACCCAATGGCATATAGTAAAGTAGCATTTTTCAATGCCTACATTGTTCCCCGGATCATCATTTTTTCTTTTTTATTCATTTCATTTCTATGATTTGGCATATTTTCACAGCCATTTTAGGCATGTGTATTCAGAGTAGACAAGCATACACACAACAGACCATTAGCAAGTAAGCAACCTAGAAAGACTGAATTCTTTGGGCACATAGTGGTGCTTGATCCATTTCCCATGCGTAACAAGAATCCTTACCCTTTCTTTGACCCACATCGATTTGTGCACTACATCAATTAGGCATGGAGCATACATGTGTTTTCTTTGCCTTGATTTCTTTAGGTTTTCCTTTGTGTTTGGTTTTCTTCGTCTTTCCATTAAAAGACTAGGTGGCGACTCCTTTTCCTTATCTTCTTTGCTATCACATTAGGTTTTTTTTCCGTTGTCAGGTGTAGAGTGTTGTGTGCGAGTTCCTAGGCCAGAGCCTGGGAGTTCCTTTCTATGACCTCAGTCTTGAGGCACTATTCTCGATTATCTTTCCCTAAGCTATTCGTCACTTTCGATGATAGCTCCTCGTAGGTGTCGTCCTCCAGTTTGCAATCGTAGCCCCATCCTTACATGTTCGTAGTCCATTATGGCCTAGTGAGCCTCAGAGACTTTTGCATCAACTGCTCTGGAGGGGATTCCTGTTTCAGCCCCTCCTTCTTCTTTTACTTTGACATCAGTTTCTCCACCTGCACTCCATGATAGCCATTTCTAGGCACATGGAGTTCCCAGTCCTTTGGGTTTGGGACACTGGCAAACCCTTATTGGTCTAGAGCCCATGACTGAGGCAATAACCATGACCACCACAAGGCCATCTGATCTGATGATGTCCGGTCCTTCAGTTGATTCTACTCCACTTGACACATAGCTGGCTACAATTGCTTCCTCGGTAGGAATTCAACCCGCAGGATCCTTGAACTTCCAGCCCCCTATGACATCTCTTCTGCTAGCTCGTCCGACCCTTGGTACTGCTACCGATGGTTCCATCACTGTGCAGTCTCAGTAGCTTCTTGCCCTTGCACAGAGGCTGCAAAGCATGGCATTTTCTTTGCATCCTACTCTGATTGCACTTGTTTGTCCTGTTCCTAAGGACCCCACTCCGCCCGCTCAGGCAATTCATGCCGCACCAGTCACACCACCACTGCAACCATTGCCACAACTTCTCGTTGTCTCGACGGCGAACGCTACTACCCTGCCATTAGTTTCATACACCAGGTGGTGAGATGGTAGATCCAGTGGAGCACATGGGTGCTATAGATACAGCGTAAGTGAGACCTGCCTCAGCTGCACAATCAATGTCAACAACAACCCCAAATGCACTTCTCACCAGGATGAATGACCTGAAGAGAGTGTTACGACAAGTGTAGGGCAAGGATCGCCAGTCTTACACCTTCCGGGACCTTCGCTACTTTTCAGAGGTTATACTCCCTTCGAACTTTCATATCTCGGAACTTGAAAAGTATAATGGGAAAGGCTGCCCAATCTCACATCTTAGGGCGTATTGCGGCGATCTTGCTCAGTTACAAGCTGACGAGAGACTACTTATTTGCCTCTTCTAGAAGAGCCTCACAGGTCCGGCTTTAAAGTGGTTCACATCTTTAGATATGACCACCATAAAGACCTAGAATGACCTCAGCTAGGCTTTTCTGGAGTAGTATTCGTTCAATCTCGACATAGTCCCAAAGCGCAAGGACCTAGTCGCAACAAGGTAGAAGCTCTACGAGCTGTTTGAGGAGTACGTCTGGCACTAGCGAGCCCTCGCTTCACAGGTTCGCGATAGGCCTTCTGACGAAGAGTCTATCGAGATAATAATCTGAGGAGCACAACTAGCCACAGGGGCTCGGCTGAGCATTCAGCCTATTTCCACCTTTGCATCCCTGATTAAAGGCAGCACTCATGTCGAGAACTCTCTGCATAGTGAAGTTTTCCTGCACTCGTGTCGAGAATTCACCAAGCAAACCATGGCTTCAGGAGGAACCAACAACAACAATGGTGGCAATAATGGATCCAACACCAGATATGCACGAAAGAAGGATACTACCAAGAATGATGTAGCATATGTTGGAGCTCTCGTTATGCTGGCGAGTGTGGTGAGCTCGCCAGCATAGAGTCAGGTAGTCTACACTCCTGCACCTAGGGCACTACGCACATCATGAATCACCACCACCACTGAGCTAGTCTACCAGCCTGCACCGGCAAGGCAGGAGCGCTACCTAGGACCAAGACGACCTCAACGACCCGAGAGGGATTACATTCCTCTGGTTGAGCCATTGAGTGTCATGTTTCCTACGGTTGCGTCGCACCTAAGGCTTTCGAAAATTCGCCCAGCACCCAACACACTTCTGCGATGGTTTAAGTAGATTTATAGTGTAGTTACCATAGAACCATGGGGCACTCTACAGATAACTGCTTTACACTCCGAGGAGCAATTCAGGATTTGATTGACAAGAAGGTCATCATTATCGACACACAGGAGGCAAAGTCCGCGCCCGCTACACTGACACCTCATTCTTTAGCATCTACCCATAGCAATATAGTCAATCGACCCTTGCCTGAGCATGCACCTGGAACTTCAGGAGCTCATTTCCTTTCTTCTAATGACGTGACATAGTTTGACCCTTCCCTCCTCATTCATGACATCTCAGATCCTTTCCCTTATCAGCTCAACCAATCTTTTATTGAAGCTTCTAGTTCTGCAATCAGTATGATCTAGTTAACTGCCAGACTGAGGCGCACGACTGCAAAACCTACCATGCAATCCACCTCATCAACAATTAGTTTGCCAGCCAAACCAAAACATGACCTGGTCCACCAAACGTCAATACCTACTTCACTAGCTATGGTCCCAATGGAATTGAAGGCCCGTGCTCCTATGGTCATTAACTTGACACAGGATACTCATCGTATGCCTTATAGTTACGCCATAGAAATGTGTGTTGAAGTAACGTGGTCGGGACAGGTGTACAAGGCCTCGATTCTTGTAAACAAGCCCAACCAGCTCACAACCTCGTCTTCCCAACCAAAAAGTCAAACTCCCAATCAGATCCCTGAAGAGGAAATCCCAAGAGTTAACCCCACCACTGCCAAGGCAGACCCGCCTGTAGCTGACATCATGGCCGAATTAAAGAAAGTTAAAGCAGATATTTCCATTTGGGACCTAATCCATACGTCAGTTGAACATCGGGAGGCATTTCTTCGAGTTTTTCAGGCCGCCCATGTTTCACCAACAATACAACCATCAGCCATGGAATGCATCGTAGGGATGATAGCTGCGCCACTGGTAATCTCCTTCTCTTGCTCAGAACTACCCTAAGCAGGGACCAATCTTAACCAATCCTTGTTCATCACAGTGCAATACTAGAATTTTCGCATTCCTCTTACTTTGGTGGATAATGCACCAGTTTAAATGTGTGCCCTTTGCGAACTGCAAATCAGGTCGGATTTAAATCCAAGGACATTACTCCAGCCGTGAAAGGAATGACGACGTTTGATAACATGCACCATGATGCTCTAGGGATTTTGATTATTCCTTTAATCATTGGTCCTGCTCGTTTCAAGGTTGAGTTTTATGTTGTTGACCTCGAGCCATCCTTCAAGCTACTACTTGGGTGCCCATGGCTCCACAAGCATCAAGTTATCCCCTCAACCCTTCACTGAACGATTAAATTCCACTGGAACAATGACATCGTTGTTGTAATGGTGGAAAATCTTGAAAAGGAGAAGGTTGAGGCATTCTTTTCGGTATCTCTCCAAACCATCCATTTTGACCCCAAGCCTTCTGATGTACTATACCTCGTCGACCGCTTTAAGCCAGTCAATTTCATTCCGATTCTCGAGCGTGCCAGCCATTTGGCCGGTTTTAGCAATCCTTTCTTGATGGTCAAGAATCTGTGTCAGAGGTGAGGGTATGAGAAAGGTGCACCTCTCGGGCGGAATGGCCAAGGAATCGCCATTCCAATTGCTGCAGAGAAAAGACGAGAGTTCGAAGGACTGGGATATGAGTGGAAACTACAGGATGGATTCTCGAGACGTCGTAAGTTCCAAAAGCTTGTTATTCCACAAGGTTTAACTAACTTTTTTTAGTGCAGATTGGTGGATCCCAATCAAAGTCTTGTTCTTGCAGAGACTGAACAGGGTAAACCAATCAACAGATCAGAGTGGATATGTGTTGAGGACTACTACTCTGAAGAGGAACTTGTAGATTGTATAACAGTTTCGACATTGTCCTTTCCACTAGGGATAGCTATACTGGCATTGCCACCTCTGGAGTTAGCCGAAGGCCTTCTTACAGGTCCGGCTACAGTCTCGAATTCAATAGGAGCAGCCTCAGCAGCAGCTTCATCAGTATATCAGTCAGTTTTGATGGGGTTGCAGTTAGGATAGCTGAAATCACCGCCTGAAGTACCAGAAACTACTAGTGCCTACTATGTGGATTTCGCTTTTGATGAAGATGAGGGGGATGCTGTAGTAGCACAAGTTGACAGCATGCTCAATGATTTGGAAGTCCTATTTTAGGAGCAGTTGGTGGTACTGGCGGAAGACACACAGAGTGAACTTATGTGTAGAAAGGGGAAAGCAGTAATAACAGAATATATCGCAGAACAAACAATTTCACAGGGTCAGTCTGCTATTTTGGCCCTAAAAGAGGACAGATCACTGAACGCTAGACCAGAGGAGTTTATCTCCTATCAGCCAGGAGGCTGGTCTAGGTGGTACTATCAGTCTTGGCCGCACTTGAGCAGTGGGGTCCAAAAAAGAAGATCATGAGTTAGGCTTAGGAGAGAATGCAGGTGACAACACTCACATCAGTCGGTCAGAGGACAACTGCCCACCTATCACACACATTGAACATACCATCCAAGGAAACCAGAAAAGTAAAAACAGTTATCCGCATAATAAGGCTATGAAGCAAGTGAAACAGCCAGGTACTATAGACGCCCCAATTTTGCAATTTTGCAGGCTTGCAGGATAAAGTATGGTGGCTGGGCTTTTCATCACAAATGAGCTCATACCCTACTTTAGTCCCAAAGCCCATGAAAGTCCACCAAAGCGCATTTAGGCCCATTAAGCCCACTTAGGCCCATTTAAATCCATGAAGGCCCATTAAGCTTACCAAAGTCCACCAAAGCCCATTTAGGCCCATTAAGCCCACTTAGGCCCATGAGGCCCATAAAGCCTACTTTGGTCCTTGGGACCATGAAGGCCCACAATGTGTCAACACATATCTTCTTCCTTTTCCAACCCAACAGCCCACTTCCTTCTCTCTTCTTCACCTTGTAAACCCATCTTTCCTCATTGTTTTCACCAAAACCACACCAGCCACTGACCAGCAACTCCTCCATTCCAGCCATCCATCTTCCAGCCTGCTAACCAGCAACAACACTCCTCAAGCTTGAGCCCTCCACGAACCAGAGCCAGCGGATGCCTCACCGAGAGCTTGGACGGCCGTCGATCACTGTTGGCGAGCAAGGGGACAAGATGGAGTGCGGAGGACAGCAGGTTGTTAGGTCGTTAGTTGGTTAGGAAGCTGGTTAGTCTGCTAGGAAGTTAGTTAGTGGGCTAGTAGTTAGGATTCTGGTGGTGGGTTGTTCTAGCTGCCATCGTCCTCACCAATAAAAGGAGGTGAACAGAGCGAGAATGAAAAAAAAAAGAGAGAGGAGAGATCCTCGATCTCTGAGGTGTCTTCCCGTGTCGTTCCTGAGCGCGACAGCCAGCCTTAGTGCCTTCCTCAGCCAGCTCCGGTCGTCCGTGCCATTGCCAGATCAGGTACGCCCTCTATTTGCTTCCCTTGCCTTCAATTCTAGTTTCCTAGGATTCCTTGAGTCTTCCCAAGTCGATTTCGATCAATCCAGAGGATTCCTCTAGTAGGAATCAACTCCCAGGCCTCGTCAGAGCTGTTTTCTGATGGCCTTGGTGGGGGGGCTAGTCCACGGCACGACCCTGGCCCCAGAGCGTCGATCCTTTCTCCCTGGACCTCCCTCTCGCTTTTCTGCTCCTCCGCGCGTAGCTCCATTGCCTCCTGAAGCCTCCACTAGAACCCCGCCGGAATCACACAAGACGTCGTCGTCGGAGAAGATGATTAGAGCCAGAGTAGGAGTGCGCGCCTCCAGCCCCTCCGTGCCCCTCCGAACCTCTAGAAAGCTTCCACGGCGCACCCTAAACACGCCAGAGCCTTCGGAGCTGAGCCACGACGTCAGGAACATGCCCGCGACCTTGCTCGTCGGAGAAGAGGACGTCGACAGCAGTTGGAGCACTCTCCACGTCATCATCCACCGTTTGAGCCCCTAGAAGAGAGAGGATGCTCCTCAACGCCCCTCTGATCCGCTTGTACCCTTGGATCGCCGTGCCGCAGCCTCTAGAGCTCTCTTCTTCCCCGACGCCGTCGCCGGAGTGCCTCGACGGCGAGGAAGGTGGGAGGCCCACTCCCACCGTTGGATCTCCTCTCCTCCTTTTCTTCTTGCTTCCTGTGGGGTCTGATCTTAGATTAGACCATGGGAGAGCCTCCAGTAGCCCCTTCGATGGTCGCCGACGATGGAGCTCCATCGCTGCCTTTTCTTTTAAAAGATTAAAAAATATTTTTCCTTTAATAAACTTCTATAACTTTT
Organism: Posidonia australis; assembly: GCA_024699735.1. NCBI lineage: Eukaryota > Viridiplantae > Streptophyta > Magnoliopsida > Alismatales > Posidoniaceae > Posidonia > Posidonia australis. The sequence continues at coordinate 11,845 of JAMKQA010007634.1, read as the reverse complement.
CATTTGTTACATTTAGGTCCTTTTTTTTATTACATCAGGTCCTTTTCTTACATTTAGGTCATTGATCATTTTTCTTAATTCGTTTGAATAAAGTTTTAACTGAAAATATTGCATTATGCCCCCTTAGTATTCAAAATAATATTTTTCAGGTTTAAAAGTTTAACAAAAATCCCTATAGTTTCTTTTCATGCATTTTAACCCAATATTTTTGCATAAAGGACCGTAAAATTTTCTGAAACCTTTCTGAATGCATATTTTGCTGGTTAAATTGCATTAAAACCCTAGACTCTACTGAAACTCTCCGGAATGCATATTTTTCTAGTTAAATTGCATTTTAACCCCTGAATTCTTCTAGAATTTCTCTAAATGCATATTTCTCTGATTAAATTGCATTTAAACCCCTGAAATTCACTGAAACTCTTCTAAATGCATTAATTCTCTGGGTAAATTGCATTTTAGCCCCTGTACTTTATAGATTCCACACTGAATGCATGTTTTCTAGTGTAAATTTTGCCCCTGAAACTTTCATGGATCCTTTTCTTACATATTTTACCCTGAATTTCCACAAAATTGCACTAAATGCATGTTTTAGTGGCATATTTGCATTTTAAGCCCTAGGAACCTTCAATTTGACCAGAAATGCACATATTTACACATTTGACCCCAGATTTCTCCAGAATTGCATGAAATTTTTTTTAAAGTAGTTTTGGTGATTTGGCTTTAAAATTTCTGTTTTTATTGAGAATTTGGATTTTTTGCACAAAAGCCCTTGGAATTCTCATTATTACACTCTCACTAGCATTTTGCATATTTTACCGCATCTTTTCATACAAGTTTTCTCGCATTTTCTTCCTTACATTCGCATGCATTTCTAGCTTGCATCAAGCTTGGTTTTCTCCTCATTTCCCCGATTTCTCTCGGTTTTCACGTTTTCGATTTGACTTGGCTTTCTATCACCGTAGGGTGTACAGTAAAAGGCTTAACAAAGCCGACATGGTCCCGAAACGAGGATTATTTTCCCCAATTTGATTTTCTCGGATTTATCTAAGTTTTTGCTGATTTGCGAGACGCTTTCCGAGAATTTCTCGACTTTCACGATTTTCCTCATCGCCCAAGGGCGCACAATAAAGCGACATTCTCAATACCTACATTTGACTCTCGGATTAACTTTTTCCCTTTATTCCATTTCTTTTCTTTGATTTGGCATGTTATCTCCAGTAATCATTAGCATACGCAATTAGAATAACCAAGCACACATTTAATAGACCCTTGATAAGTAGGAAACCTAGAAAGATCGAGTTTTCTCGGGTGCATGGGGATGCCTAACCCCTTCCCCATGTGTAACCATGTCGGCGATAGCCTCGTGCTGGGTGCGAAAGGCCAAATGTGCGAGGGTCGGCAAAGTCACGACAAAATAATAAAAAGCAAATGATAAAAATGCAGGAGTTGCCACCTAGTCTATTTAAAACAGGAGACGAGGAAAACTGCTTAAAAACATTCAAATCACACGATAAAACCAATGGAAAAGGTCTTCAAGTACCAAAAATGGGCAAGGATCCCTATTACGCATGAGGAAGGTATTACGCACCCTCGTGTGCTCGAAAATCGGTCTTTTTAATGGGTTTTTTCATTTATTTGTATGGAATGTCGGCTTTTCAGCCTATTTTGTACGCCCGAGGGAAATATGCAATGCAATACTATATGCAAGTGGTGCCTTATGCTAAACATGGGTGACTGGGTTGTAGGGTCTATCCTAATGCTCAGTAAGGTCACTCATGCAGTGGGTCAAGCACTGGTGCAAGAATGTTACACGGATATGATCAAAGATCTAAAAATATCGAGTGACTATCATCCTCGCTTTACTATATGCAAAATATGAGCTATTATGCATAAAAAGGGCTGAAAACTGAGTGGAGTTATCCTGATATATCCAGAAAGACACCTAGAGAAAACCAAAGATAAATCTAAACAGGCAAAATGTTTAATGCCATGCCAAAAGCTACTACGTGCAACAGAAAACAGGTAGGTGCGCCTATTTGGTGTGCCAGACTGGTGCTCCAGTCTGGTGCACCACCTATGTGCTCTACTGATGTGTGCCAGAAAAGTGTGCCAGAGAAAATCACAGATCAGACAGTAAACCAGTCTAATGCCATGCAATATAAAATCTTGTAAATTTGCAGAAAACCCATCAAAACATGCATCATGAGTATCCATCAAAATCCAAGAATGAAAACACATTGTGGGTCTTGTGCTCAAGGGCTATATGCCTCACACATGACCACACCATCCTTATGCCAAGTAAAAACAACAAGATCCAGCCATGCTATCCAGATCTGGATCATGGACTGTTGCATGAGAACCTCCCAAACAGGAGTTCATGGGGCAATCAGTTCACCAGATTTCAGCAACAGGCTGAACATGCGAGATGCAAAAAGTCTTAAAAACAATGCCATCCAAGACTGAGATCATGCATAAAAAGACATGACATATCAGAGAATAAACACCAAAAGCATCAAAGTCCAAAACACCTGGAAAAACATGCAGATCATGATGTAAAGTTGATGATTTGTTCTTTGACCAGACTGGTGCACCAAGATGGTGCTCTGGTTAAGTGCGCCATCCTGGTCGCCATATAGGTGCTCCAGTTTGGTGCACCTCAGATATTCTGAATCAGACAGCAGTCTGATCTCAGAACCTGGGCCAGACGCCAGAGATAATTATGGTTAACTGTATCCAGATTAAGTATTTAGATGCTAGAGAACTTGAATATGATGAATAAGCAAGCATGAAAACCCTTTTATCATTTCTCCTTAAATCACATATTCATGGATTACATGGGTTGCAATTACTACTTAGTGGATTTTAAGTATCATGCAATGATTTAATTGGCTTAGCAACCATGCAGAAATAATGAACTTGTAGAGAGGATGATTTATAGTTCATTCCATAGCTAGTGGTTGCGTTGGATGATGATTCATTATTAACAGGAATCACATAATGTAGAAATTAACATGATACAGAGACATATGAACATACAAGAAGGAGCATCCAAATCATCATAAAAGGCCTGAAAAAGATCATTTCTATACAGATTACATATCAGTTGGTTGCATGCTTTATTCAGAGTATTATCTAAAGTTTAAGTAAAGAGATAGTTAAAGGCCTTACCTTGCCTAAGATGTTTCCTCCTTGGATGGCTCTAGATAATCCTTTCTTGTTGCTTTGGATTAGTAAGGAGTGTTCTGAGATGCAAGAAAATCCTCTGGAAACGAGAGTAGGTTGCTGAGAGTAGGTGAGTGGCTTAACCAAGAGAGGGTAGATATCTCAACCAAGAGAGGTGAGTTGCCAAGTCTCAAAAAATTGCTAATGGATGGCTTTTTATAGAGTTCCAACAAGGTAACTCCATTGGGATGAAAATAGCCTCGAAAACGAACAACCTTGCGTAGATTCGCAAGGAATATCCATAGGCGAGGGTTACAAGAATAGAAGATGGAAAGCCAGCAGCCAGCACCTTGAAAAGTGGCTGGGCGACAGCTTGGTGCGCCACTGTGGTGCTCCAGCTTGGTGCGCCAATATGGTGCTCCTACTGGATGCACCAGTCTAGTGCTCCACATTGGTGCTCTCCACTAGCTGCCTGAATTGCTAATTGGGCCACAGGTTTGCTATAGGCTTGTGGTCGGTTTGTGCAATGATCTCTGGCCAATGTTAAATAGGGTTTAAAAGTGGTTAAGCTTCCTGCATCCAAAGCAACATCTTCAGAATGTTTATCTATGAGCCACCTCAAAATCGGGGTGTCTACAGATTCCCCTCCCAGAGTGAGGTCGAGGGACGGAGGGAACCAAGACCAATGCTCAGGGTTGACAAGATACCCCCATTTTGAGGCAGCGGAGGAGTGATGTTTGCTATAGGCACTAGGTCACTTATCCGGTGGATGCACCGAAAGCCATGACTTCTTGCCAAATGCAAATGTAAAATGCATGCGACTGTTGAGCTAAATGCTGGAAATGTGATGCCAATGCAAAGACAAATGCAAGATGCTTAAAAGTAAAATGCGATGCTGATGCTAACATGAGAATGAATACTCGTAAGGCGATGCGATGCTGAGGATAATGCTGAAGTGATATGGCAAAAAGCAAAAGAATCCCTACACACAAATGAAACCACTGGCCAGAAAATGATAAGTTGTCGAACTCATCAACTGGATTATTGAGGTTATCAACCTGAGGAGGCGGGATATGACAAGTCAACCAAGCTTTGTCAACACGACTGTTAGACTGCATGATGGTTGTCAGTCGAGTAGTTGGGGATACCAGCCCAAATAAAAAAGGCATGACAAACATATTGTTTGTCAAACAAGAAAGAGAGGGCCCTATCCGCATAGACTTAGGGCAAGCAAAGGGATTTTGCACCCGTGAAAACCCAAAAGAAAAGGATAGAATAGGACCTTGACCGCCCCATCAAAAGTCAAACAGCTGGATATCGCGCTCGCGAACATCCAAGGAAGAGGATAAGGAACTTGACCACCTGGTCAAAGGTCGAGCAAAAGGATTTTGCGCCTGCGAAAATCCAAGGAAAAGGAGAAGGACCTTGACCGCCTAGTCAAATGTCAAGCAAAAGGATTTCGCGCCCGCAAAAACCCAAGGAAAAAGGATAAGGACCTTGACCGCCAGGTCAAAGGTCAAACAAAAGGATTTTGTGCCTGTGAAAACCCAAGAAAAGCTACAGAAAGGACCGTAACTGCTCGGTCAAAAGTCGAACAGCAGGATTTCACGCCCATGAAAATCCAAGGAAAAGGAGAAGACCTTGACCACCAGGTCAAAAGGTCAACAGTTGGATTTCGCACCTGCGAAATCCAAGGAACAAGATATGACCTTGACTGCCTGGTCAAAAGGTCAACAATTGGATTTCACGCCTGCAAAATCAAAGGAACAGGATATGACTTTGACTGCCCGGTCAAAAGGTCAACAGCTGGATTTCAAGCCCACGAAATCCAAGGAACAGGATTTGACCTTGACTGCCCAGTCAAAAGATCAACAGCTGGATTTTGCACCAGCGAAATCAAAGGAACAGGATATGACATTGACTGCCCGGTCAAATGGTCAATAGTTGGATTTTGCGCTCACGAAATCCAAGGAACAGAATATGACCTTGACTGCCCGGTCAAAAGGTCAACAGCTGGATTTTACGCTCGTGAAATCCAAGGAACAGGATATAACCTTGACCGCCCGGTTTAAAGGTCAACAGCTGGATTTTGCGCCCGTAAAATCCATGGAACAGAATATGACCTTGAACGCCTGGTCTTAAGCTCAACAGCTGGATTTCGTGCCCATGAAATCCAAGGAATAGGATATGACCTTAACTGCTCGATCAAAAGGTCAACAGCTGAATTTCGCGCCTGCAAAAATCCAAGGTGAAGGATATGACCTTGACCGCCCAGTCAAAAGGTCGAGCAGTTGGATTTTGTGCCTGCGAAACTCCAAGGGGAAGGATATGACCTTGACCACCCAGTTAAAAGGTCAAACAATTGGATTTCACGCCCGTGAAACTCAAGGAACAGAATATAACCTTGATCACCCGGTCAAAAGGTCAACAATTGGATTTTGCACCCACGAAATCCAAGGAACAGGATATGACCTTGACCGCCCGGTCAAAATGTCAACAGCTGGATTTTGCGCCCGTGAAATCCATGGAACAGAATATGACCTTCATTGCCCAGTCAAAAGGTCTACAGCTGGATTTCGTGCCTGCGAAATCCAAGGAACAGGATATGACCTTAACCGCCTAGTCAAAAGGTCAACAGTTGGATTTCGCGCTCGCAAAAATCCAAGGCGAAGGATATGACCTTGACCGCCCAGTCAAAAGGTCGAGCAGCTAGATTTTGTGCCTACGAAACTCTAAGGGGAAGGATATGACCTTGACCGCCTGGTCAAAAGGTCGAACAGCTGGATTTCGCACCCACGAAACTCCAGGGGGAAGGATATGACCTCGACCACTCGGTCGAAACTTCAAGCAACTGGATTTCGCTCCCATGAAACTCCAAGAGGAAGGAAATGACCTTACCGCCTGGTCAAATTGTCAAGCAGAAGGATCTCGCGCCCGCGAAAATCCAAGCAAAGAAAAAGAAATGGCCTTAATCGCCTGGTCAAAAGGTCGACTTTGACCGCCCAGTCAAGACCAAGGAAAAGGATCTCGTGCTCGCGAAAATCCAAGGAGGAGGGTGTAACCATGCCGTCAGGGGTGACAACAAATATATGTGTGCCAAAGTCGACAAAGCCACGGCAAAAATGATAAAATAATGCAAAAATACAGGAGTCGCCACCTAGACTATTCAAATGGAAGACGAGGAAAACCATATAACATGAGAATCATGCAAAACAATAAAAGAAAAGTCTTCGCAAACCAGAAATGTAGGTAAGGATCCCTATTACGTAAGAGGAAGGTGTTAGGCACCCTCGTACGCCCGATAAATCGGTCTTCTATTGATTTCTCTTTTGCTTATGGAATGTCGGCTTTGCAGCCTTTTGCTGTACGCCCGAAGGCGATATGCCATGCCATGCTAATGCGTGTGGTGTCTAAAAATATGGGTGCATGATATGTATGGGTGTGTCGTAATGCTCAGAAATATCGCTCGTCTGCTGGGTCAAGTGTTGGTGCAATAATATTGCATAATAAGATCAAAGATCTAATATCTGGAGTGATTTATCATCCTTGCTTTACTATATGCCTAATGCAATCTAAGAATGCGGAAAACTGCTGAAAACAAAGGTGTGCCTTCCTAATGCATCACGGAAGAAAACCAAAGGAAAACCCAGAAGCAGATCGGGTCGAGAAAGTGAGCAAAACATATGAAAACCTACTGTGTGCTACTGAAAACAGGCCAATGAGCCTGTTTGGTGTGCCAGATTGGTGCTCCAGTCTGGTGCGCCACCTATGTGCGTCTAGGTGGGCCAGGAAAACAAGCTGAGGGAAAAACAGAAAGCCTCACAAAACCAAAAAAACATCAGAGGGTGTACTCTGGGAAAGTACGTAGTAGAATCATTCTGTAAAACTTGGAAGAAACTTGTATTTAAAGTGCAAGAAATGCAAATGCAATGACCTTGTGCTCAAGGGCTGGTAGCCTCACACAAGGTCTCACGTATTTGAACTAGATGAAGGATGCACGATTCAGTCTGGCCACTGGATCATGGGGCAATGCACATGGTTCTCCACAAAGGAGTAAGGTGCAATCGACCTACCAGATTCAGCCTAGAACTGAATATAAAAATAGAGAAAATAGTCGGAAAGCAATCTGATCGAAACTGAAAAGCATGCAGGTAACATCTGGGTACATCATAGAAACAGTCATAGAAGGAATAAGCTTAAAGCCTTCGATAAAGCCATGCAAATAAAGATGCAATGCGAGTGTTCTGTTTTCTGACCAGTCTGGCGCGCCTGCTCCGTGCGCCAGCTTGGTGCGTTGGACAGGTGCACCTGAGTGGTACGCCCTAGCGAGTCTGGATTAGAATGCAATCTGATCCAGAATCCGCCCCAGCAGAGATATAGGGTGATTCATGCTAATACAAATGGGTTCATGCCATTATAAAAAACTGAAAACACGATTGGGATGCATATGATCAAGGATCATCATGTAAATCATGCATTCGAAGCCAAAACAAGTTGATGGGTTCATGTATGACAACATGCAAAACCTAGGAATAAACATGATCTGGATAACGCCAATTAGAACATGTGTAAAATGATGATCATAAGCATATTTCTATGTGCAATAACATATAAGTGCGTGGCAAAATGCTATGTGCAAGGAAATGCTAAAAGAAGATAACTCATGTAGATTTTTGCAAGAAACAAAAGTGTAGATTAGCATGGAGATTATTTTGCAAAGAGAACAAGCATGTTATCATAAAACTTTACAAAAAAACGGACAAATCAGATCACATGTAAGATTTCAAGCATGCTTTATCATGTTTCTGAAATGAGATTCAAAGGAGAAAGAGGGGGTAGAAAGCCTACCTCTCAAGATGTTCCTTCTTGAAATATCAGAAATAAAGAGATCCTTGTTGCTTTGGAAGGACCAGGGAGGCTTTATGACGCAAAGGAATGCTCTAGAAAACGAAAATAAGCTGTTGGAAAGAAGGAGAAACTCGTGCAGGATGCTAGCTCAGAACAGAATTGTTGAATTCTGGATTTCTAACCCCTCTCAATGGTTGCCTATGGGTGTCCTTATATTGGATTTTCTCATGGGTAACTCATGGGAATGGGGAGAGCCTCGTAGACGAAAGGCCTGGAAGATTCCATGGCATATTCGTTGTTAGAGGTAACAGCCATGGGAAGTGGAAAGCCAACAGCCTGCAGCCTGCGAAGTGTTGTGCGCTTGGGATGTGCGCCTGCTATGTGCGCCACCTATGTGTGCTAGGTAGGTGTGCTCGGGAAGTGTGCTAGGGAGGTGTGCTAGCTAGGTGTGCTAGGTTGGTGTGCTAGCTAAGTGTGCCAGGTAAGTGTGATAGCTAAGTGCTCTCTCCTACTTGTCTGGTTTTCTAATTGGGCTGCAGGCTTGCTACGGGTTTGGGGTTGGTTCAAGGACCAGTCACATCCAAAGCAACATCTGGAATCCTATCAATGAGTCACCTCAAAATCGGGTTGTCTACAGATGCCCCACCCTGAGCGAGGTCGAGGGACGAAGGGAACCAAGACCGATGCTCAGGGTTGACAAGATACCCCCATTTTGAGGTTACAGAAGGATGGAGTTCGCTATATGCGGTAAGTCACTTATCCGACGGATGCATTGAAAGTCATGACTTGTTGCCAAATGCAAATGCAAATGCAAAATGCATGCACCTACTGGTCTAAATGCTGGGATGTAATGCTAATGCGAGATGCCAATGCAAGAGCCGATGCTGAAAGCCGACGTGAAACTAATGCTAATGCTGAAAACACAAACAGAAGAAAACAATGGCAAGGAAATGATAAGTTGTCGGACTCATCAGCCGGATTATAAGGTTATCAACCCAGAGACGGGATATGACAAGCTAACCAATCCTTGCCAACCCAGACGCCTGACAGTGTGACGGTTGTCAACCGAGTAGTTGGGGGTACTAGCCCAAGAAAAAAGGGGGCATGACAAACAGAATATATGTCAAGCAAAGCAGGGCCCAATCCGCACGGACCAAGGGCGAACAAAGAGATTTCGCGCCCATGAAAACTCAAAAGGGAAAAACAAAAGGACCTTGACCGCCCGGCCAGAGGGTCCAACAACAAGATTCCGCGCCCGCGAAAATCAAGAAAAGAAAAGGAAAAGGACCTTGACCGCCCGGTCAAAGGGTCAAACAACTCGATTTCTTGCCCAGGGAAATCCGATGAAAGGGCTAGGACCTTGACCATAATGACAAAAGGTCGAGCCACGAGATTTCCTGCCCCAGGAAATCCGAGAAAGGGGCTAGGACCTTGACCATAATGACAAAAGGTCGAGCCACGGGATTTCCTGCCCTAGGAAATCCGAGAGAGGGGCTAGGACCTTAACCATCAGGTCAAAAAGACGAGCCACGGGATTTCCTGCCCAAGGAAATCTGAGAAACCAAGGACTTTAATGGCCCGGTTAAAGTCAAGGAGCTAGATTTCGCGCTCGTGAAAATCCAAAGGAGCAAAGGCCCTTGACCGCCCAGTCAAGAACAGCAAGTCGGATTCCGCGCCCGTGGAAATCCAAAGGGGCAGAGGACCGTGACCGCCCGGTCAAAGTCAAGCAAGTTGGATTCCGCACCTACGGAAATCCAAAGGGGCAAAGGACCTCGACAGCCTAGTCAAAGTCAAGCAAGCTGGATTCCGCGCCTGTGGAAATCCAAAGGGGCAAAGGACCTTGACCGCCCAGTCAAAGTCAAGCAAGCTGGATTCCGCGCCTGCAGAAATGCAAAAGAGCAAAGGACCTTGACTGCCCGGTCAAAGTCAAGCAAGCTGGATTTTGCGCCAGCGGAAATCCGCATAGAAATCCAGAGGGGCAAAGGACCTTGACCGCCTGGTCAAAGTCAAGCAAGCAGGATTCCGCACCAGCGGAAATCCAATGGGGCAAAGGACCTTGACCGCCCGATCAAAGTCAAGCAAGCTGGATTCCGCGCCCACGGAAATCCAAAGGGGCAAAGGACCTTGACCGCCCGGTCAAAGTCAAGCAAGCTGGATTCCGCACCCACGGAAATCCAAAGGGGCAAAAAAACATTGACCGCCTAGTCAAAGTCAAACAAGCTAGATTCCACGCCCACGGAAATCCAAAGGGGCAATGGACCTTGACCGCCCGATCAAAGTCAAGAAAGCTGGATTATGCACCAGCGGAAATCCAAAGGGGCAAAGGACCTTGACCTCCCGATCAAAGCCAAGCAAGTTGGATTCCGTGCTAGTGGAAATCCAAAGGGGCAAAGGACCTTGACCGTAGGGTCAAAGTCAAGCAAGCTGGATTCCGCAGGATCAAAAGGGACAAAGGACATTGACCGCCCGGTCAAAGTCAAGCAAGCAGTATTCCGCACCCACGGAAATCCAAAGGGGCAAGGAACCTTGACCGCCCAATCAAAGTCAAGCATGTAGGATTCCGCGCCCATGGAAATCCAAAGGGGCAAAGGACCTTGACCGCCTGGTCAAAGTCAAGCAAGCTGGATACTGCACCAGCGGAAATCCAAAGGGACAAAGGGCCTTGACCGCCCGGTCAAAGTCAAGCAAGCTGGATTCTGCCCTCCCGGAAATCCAAAGCAAGCTGGATTCCACGCCCGCTGAAATCCAAAGGGGCAACGACATTGACCGCCTGGTCAAAGTCCAACAAGCTGGATTCAGCACTTGCTGAAATCCAAAGGGGCAAAGGACCTTGACCTCCTGGTCAAAGTCAAGCAAGCTGGATTCTGCGCCCGCGGAAATCCAAAGGTGCAAAGGACCTTGACAGCCCGGTCAAAGTCAAGCAAGCTGGATTCTGCGCCCGCGGAAATCCAAAGGGGCAAAGGACATTGACCGCCCTGTCAAAGTCAAGAAGCTGGATTTCGCGCCTGCGGAAATCTAAAGGGGCAAAGGACCTTGACCGCCTGGTCAAAGTCAAGCAAGCTGGATTCCGCGCCCATGGAAATCCAAAGGGGCAAAGGACATTGACCGCCCGGTTAACGTCAAGCAAGCAAGATTCCACGCCTGCGGAAATCCAAAGGGGCGAAGGACATTGACCGCCCGGTCAAAGTCAAACACCTTGGATTCCGCACCTGTGGAAATCCAAAGGGGCAAAGGACCTTGACAGCCCGATCATTGTCAAGCAAGTTGGATTCCACGCCCGCGGAAATCCAAAGGGGCAAAGGACCTTGACCGCCCAGTCAAAGTCAAGCAAGCTAGATTTCGCGCCCACGAAAATCCAAAGGGGCATAGGACATTGACCGCCCGGTCAAAGTCAAACAAGCTGGATTCCACGCCCGTTGAAATCCAAAGGGGCAAAGGACCTTGACCGCCGGGTCAAAGTCAAGCAAGCTGGATTCCGCACCCGCGGAAATCCAAAGTGGAAAAGGACATTGACCGCCCGGTCAAAGTCAAGCAAGCTGTATTACGCACTAGTGGAAATCCAAAGGTGCAAAGGACATTGACCACTTAGTCAAATTCATGCAAGCTGGATTCCACGCCCGTGGAAATCCAAAGGGGCAAAGGACATTGACCGCCCAGTCAAAGTCATGCAAGCTGGATTCCACGCCTGTAGACACCCCGATTTTGAGGTGACCCAGGAATGAGTATCCTTTTGTTGCTTTGGATGTGATCAGCCCTTGAACCGAGCCCCAAACCCATTAGCTAGAGCCCCAATCAAAATATCTGAGCAGGGTTGGCGCACCAAGTTGGCACACCA
>JAMKQA010007633.1:0-12604 GCA_024699735.1 Posidonia australis | reverse complement strand
GTCGGAGGTGACACGGAGGCACGGGCCGTTGGGTGGTGGTGGCACGGGCTGGTGGAGAGTAATGGGGAAGGAGACGAGTGAGTGTGAGCTCGTGAGTGGGAGAAGAAAGAAAAAGAAAGAAAAGGAAAAGAACAAGCACGCAAATCAAGGCGACTGTGCATCCTCAAACCGGGCTCCAAATAGGTCCCAAATCACAACCAGATGCACGAAAAACCACCTACAACCACACACAACCAAGAAACAATAGATTATCCATTAATAAACCATTAAACACAATATTACAAATAATACATGGTTTATTATAAAAATGGATAATCAGGCCCTGATGTTACAATTATAATATTGAATTCAACATGACAATTTATATATATCAAAAAATTTAAAAGTAAATAAAATTTTACCTTACAAGTTGATCTTCCATGGCATGTATTTCATCTTTTATTTCATTCCTTATTTTATTCCTTATTTCTGAGCATATGTCAACTCTGAAATCCTTTAATGTAGCCGCCATTTGTGACGACTGAGAATTGAAGTACTCCTGATCAAATGAAGCAAAAGCCTGAGGCATAGGAGGATACTGTCTAGTAGAAGCCGTAGAAGAATCAATAGTTGTATCTTTTGAGTAGTATGGATCCAAACCACTCAAGCCTTGCTTTCTTAATAAACTACCCACGTTTCTTTCCATTGAAACTTGCTTCCAAAGTTTCTTATCAAAGATTGGGTATTCATCAACATTATCGTCTCTATATTTTTCTTAGTACAAAAAGGTGTACATATCTTGTATAAATAAACACAAGAAGTTAGTTAAAGATAATATAAAATATTAGTGTATATTATTGAAGTAACTTTAATTATAACTATGATTACTTACAAGTACATCTTTCACACTCTGGGTTGACCAAACATGCTCAGACCCACTAGTGTGGGATATAGTCCACCACTCTGTCATTGTAGGTTCCTTGTATAGTTTAGTGGCAAGTAACAATTAAAACACAAACATTAATAATTTATTCAAATATTAACCTTTTTACAACTATATCACCCAATGCAAATAATTTGTCCTAATAATTTTGTACGTGGTTCGATTTTAAATGATCATCAAATTTTCTAACCTGATGAATTAGACATAGGAAACCTTAAAATTCAAAGAAGAAATGTCCAATGGAAATGGTTGTCAGCTCCAATTTAGACCAGAAGATCTTTGCGGCAAACTTTTTAAATGTTGTTGTATGTTTTTCTCAACAAATCAGTTGATCTCTTGAACATGTGTTATGTCCATCTAATTTGGTTTCTCATCTATTGGTTTCATATATTGATGTGACAGTTGCTTCAACTCATATTTTGCCAACTCTTGTGACACTTGGTTCTGATCAAAATCTGAATGTGAAGTATGCTAGTATAGATACATTTGGCTTTGCTGCTCAGCATCTCAAAAATGACTTGGCAGTCATCTTTGCTCATATCATGAGATGACCAAACATATTGAGCTCAATTGAAACTTAATAAGAGAGAAGATATAATATGGACTTCTACACAAAGTTGATCATTAGTTAGCATACTTTCTTATCTAGTCTTTGCCCAAATCTCACTTTCACTAGTTATTGTCCAAGCTTGGAGTTCTTGACTTCAACTCTCTAGCTTGAGGGGGCATACTAAATTAAATATACAAGTGATATATTAAATGTGTGTTAATTGTGATTAATTATATCTTGTAACAGACTGTGCTTGGTTCGCATACTCTTCTTGTCTCTTCAATCATGTATATATATGTACTTGATCCATAAGCTCAATAACACTATTTGATTCACTTTCACTTTCTTTTTTTTTGTTTGTCAAAATTTCAACTTTCTTCATTATTATGAAGTAAATTTCATGGATGTTGCATGTTTTTTGAAGTAATGGGGGTTGGCATGTTAAAATACACTTTAGCCTCGGATGTTACACTTGACCTGTATGACCACCACTGTTCCATTTACATAAACTTTCATAATGGCACTAGACAAAAAATGCAATAGAATCTATCATAACCCAAATTTGCAGTTATTCTGATTTCTGATGGTACAAGCCTAAAAAAGTCTTCACGTGGTCAAGTGGTAAGTCTCCTCGTCGCTATAGGAGAGCTTGGAGGCTTTTGAACCCTACGGACTTAGAGATTATATCCATGATTATGTTACTGGAACAAATTGCATCATTAATAATGATCATTTATAACATAGTCCCATTTCTGGTCACGTATTCATCTCCATGTGACTGCTCATGTTGTTTTGTTTGTTGTAGAATGGTCATGTGTTTTTGTTGGGGGTCTGCCTATGTTTCCTGGATACTTCAAAATAGATGCTACATCATGATGGATACCTATATTTTCTATGTAAAATCCATATGAGATACTTCTTTTGAGTAGTAATCAAGATTTTATTAAAAATAAAATAGTGAAACAGAGAAATAGGCTTATCAAGCCAATAAGCTAGACAAAATACAACAAAGGCTAGGAAAGAAAGCAAGGGAAACACAAGAACAAAAAGATAGAAGGAGACAAATTAAATGATCAATTATCTACTCCAACCAGTCCCAAGCAAAAGCATCGGTATCATCAGAGGTGTCCACAGATGGAAACCACTACAAGAGAAAAACAATGGCTTTATCCCTAGTCTTCTCAAGGCATTGGCTTTTATCTCAAAAAATTCGATAGTTCCTTTTAATCCAACGAACCCAGTACAGGACATGAGGGAGAGCATTCCACAAATACTTAAACATGTTGTATTGTTACCGTGTCTAGGTAACATAGGTCTCTGCTACTCTTCCTCATGAATCATGTGCATGAATCGAGTACCAGTTGTTATTCTATTTTATAACAAGCTGAGCACGATTCATGTACATGGACCAGCTTGAAGGGAGGTGTTAAGAGTAGTATATATATGTTTTACATGCTTAAGTCTTTATCATTAGATCCACTGAATTCCAGCTTAAGGGGAAGCATTGCATTGTATATATGTTTTACTGATTGGGTCTTTATCATTGGATCCATTGAGTCTTCATACTTCCAAATATACATGTGAGAATGGTAGTAACAATTAAAATAATTCCATTCAGTTTCTTTTTGTTCACTTAGAGATATATGGAAGTATTGTAGAAAATATTTGTAATCAAATCAAATTTTAAAACAAAATTACTATTCTGGAGATGTATCCTTTTTAGTTAAATAAATCCAAATCTAAAGGATATCATGTTGCTATATGACCTTTTTACCTTTAGATTTGCTTTTCTTGAGTTGTACAAAATGGTTTTCAATGATTTTTGTTCCAAATGGTAGAAGACCTAGAGTCCTTCAATTTCATTTATTTTGTGTAATTTTTAAAGTACTGATGGTGGGTCCGCTTGAGGCACCCATCTCGGATGATTTTCAGCAATAGGTTTTCTAGGCTTCTAGTTGGTCTGTAAAACCTAACTCGCAGCTTTGGCCCGCATATAGGTCTTGCAAGGTGGTATCGTGGGTCAGTATCACAGTTCTGATAGACCCTGAATTCAATGAGAAAAATAATTGTGTCTAATTGTGGTTTTGATTACTGAAAATTCATTTCTGTGATAAAAAATATTTTGGAAAATGATTTTGAAAAGGAAATACATATGTTTGGAAATATTTTTCGTGGTTTCTGTGCTTGGGGTATGAGAATGGAGCCTTGCGACTGTTGTGGTGGTGCCACAGGACTAGGGCATGGAAGACGTGGATTACCCTTAGTGTCGATGCTGGTAGGTGTGACCATGCTGGTGGAACCCTGCATGACTTCAAGGTGCATGGAAACACACAAGGAGCCTCGATATTGTCACGGCGAAGATGGTGACTCTGAAGAAGGAGACTGGACTCGGAAACACCAAAGAAAGATAAGAAAAAGGATAAGGAGAAGGAGTCACCACCTAGTCTTTTAATGGAAAGACGAGGAAAACCTAACACTAAGGAAAACCTAAAGAAATTGAGGTGAAGAAAACATATGTATGCTCCATGCCTAATGGATGCAGTGCACAAATCAATGCAGGCCAGAGAAAGGATAAGGATTCTTGTTACACATGAGGAAGGTGTTAGGCACCCCCATACGCTCAAAGAAATCGGTCTTTCTAGGTTTCTTGCTTGCTAATGATCTGGTGTGTGTATGCTTGTCTATCTGAATGCACATGCCTAGGATGAATGTGAAAATATGCCAAATCAAAGAAATGAATAAAAAGAAAAGAAATAATAAGAAAAATAATCCGAGGGACAATGTAGGCATTGAAATTGCCACTTTACTATACGCCCTTGGGCGATGAGGAAAATTGTGAAAATCAGAAATATTCGGAAGGCGTCTTGCAAAATAGCGGAAACTTAAGAAATCTGAGAATATCAAATGGGAGAAAATAATCCTCATTTGGGTCAATGTCGCCATTGTCAAGCCTGTTAATGTACGCCCTCGGGCGATAAAAATCCAAATCAAATCAAAATCATGTAAATCGGAAGAAATCCAGAAAATAATGTGAAAACTAAACTAGAAATAAGTTTGAAATGTATGCATGATGCAAGAAAATAAGCATGAGAGAATATTCATGAAAAAGGGGAACAAAATGTACAAAATGCAAGTATGAGTGAAATATGGAAATTGCTAGGGGCCTCTATGCAAAAATTACATGTCCCTGTGTAAAGACTGAGATTTCTATGGTTAAATCAACAAAAATGTTTAAGAAAACACATTTTATGCAATTTTAAGGAAGTTGGGGGTAAAATGTGCAAAACTGTGCATTTTGGGTAAAAATAGGATTCCTAGGGTATAATATGCAATTTTGCCATTAAAACATGTGTTTAATGCAATTTTGAAGAAATTTAGGGTTAAATGTGCAAAATAGTGGACTTATGTTTGAAAACATGAATTTCCAAGGACTGATATGCAATATGCCCTAAAAACATGGATTCAGTGTCAATTCACTGAAGTTTAGGGTTTAAAATGTCATTCTGAGAACATTTGGGTAAAAAATTTGAATCTGCAGGGTTAGATTTGCAATTGTACCTGAAAATCATGCATTCAGAACAATTTTAATGAAATTCAGGGTCTTTTGTGCAAATTATGGACTTAAAATGAATGAAAACTAAATCAGAGGGTTTTATGTCAAAATTTAATGTCTACGAACTATTAAAAGAAATTTGCAAGGGTCACACTGCAATTTTCCAAAACAAATCATTATTAAAATGATTAAAAATCTCATGTAGGGGCTTAAATGCAAGAAATAAGGACCTAGTTGCAAGAAAAGAAAAGATACAGTGTTTTTCAAAAGAAACTTATTATTATTATTTATTTAAAAACATGACAGCCACTGACGACGGAACCTCACCGTCGACGGCCATCTGGGACGCCATTACGACCTCCTCGATGCCTGATTTGGCATCCAAACATGTTGGGAGCAAGATGGAGAGAAAAGGGACACATCCAGCGGCTCCGATGAGGCACTGGACGGTCAGAGGTCGCTTCCCACCTCCCTCGCCGTCGCCACGACTCCGACGTCAGGCTAGAGAAGAAGGAGCTATTGGAGGCAGCGGCACGGCGTTTTGGAGTTTCTGGTGGGTCGACGGCGTGCGAAGGAGCATTTCCCACCTTCTGGAAGGAAGAATGGCTACGTGAGCTCCTCTCCCAATCACGCTCTATGTTGTCTCCGGCGATGGCGATTGCAGAGGAGGATCGAGGCTCGAATAGGGGCACTGATGCTTCCGGAGGCTTGAGGGAAAGGTGAGGAAGATTTTACGATGCTCTAAGCGAAGCCTTGATGCGGGAGATGCACAATCGAACCCCTCTAGGGGTCGTCTTCTCCGACGACGACGGGACTGCACCCGGCGATCTTCCTCTAGCGGCATCCAAAGCGAGGGAGAGGCTTCCAGGGTGGAGGAGAAGTAAGAAGGGACCAAGCATAATCGAATTGAGCACACTAGGGCATGAATCACTCACTGGATTCGTGCCCTCACCTCTCCTGCAGGAGAATCAGGTTCAATGACCTAAAAACAGCCTAATTCCTGCCAAGGAAACCACCTAGCCTTACTGAAATCGATTGAGGAAGGTTGTGGAGGTCTTAAGGAACTAGAATTGAAAGAAATTGAGCTAGGATCGAGGCTTACCTGAGCTGGTAGTGAAGGAGGTCGCCGGAGCTCATCGGAGAGGTGGTCGGAGCTGGCCTGAACCCTAATTTTTCTCCTCTCTGATCTAAGATTTTTCTGGTTACTCTGGTTAGAAGAAATCTCCTTGGTTGCTCTCCTCTCAAATTTTCCAAGTTTTTTCTCTCCTTTTTCTCCTCTTTTCCCCTTGCAAATGGAGGGGTATTTTTAGGCTTGCAATAGCTAGGTAGTTTGTTATGGGTTGTTAAGGGTGGTTATGGTGAAGTGGGAAGTAGTTAGGGTTGTTATGGTGGTGTGGGAAGTGGTTAGGGTTGTTATAGGTTATTAGAAGTTGTTATAGGTGGTTATGTTGTTATGGTGGAGTGGGAAGTGGTTAAGGGTTTGTTATATGTTGTTAGAAGTTGTTATAGGTGGTTAGAGGTTGTTATGTTAGAGTGGGAAGTGGTTAGAGTTGTTAAAGGTGGAGTGGGAAGTGGTTAGGGTTGTTATAGGTTGTTAGAAGTTGTTATAAGTGGTTAGAAGTTGTTATGTTGGAGTGAGAAGTGATTAGGGTTGTTAAAGGTTGTTATAGGTTGTTAGGATTTTGGATTAGTGATTAGGGTTAGGTCTAGGATTTAAATTAGGGTTTAGGCTAGCTTAGGGTTTTGGTTTAGGGTTTTGGCTAGGTTTAGGATTTTGGACTAGGGTTTGCTAAGTCTTAGGTTTTAGACCAGGGTTTACTAAGCCTATGGTTTTGGACTAAAGTTTAGGCTAAGTTTAGGGTTTTGGACTAGGGTCCAGCTGCAAGCATATGGTGTGTCTATAGATGTCCCTTCCTGAGCAAGGTCGGAGGACGAATGGAATAAACCAATGCTCAGGATTGACAAAGACACCCTGCCCCTTTACAAGGAAAAGGGAACAGGAGGAGGAGACCACTACTTCCCGAGCACTCACTAAGAATCAAATGGCACGAAGCTAACAGTCTTGTGTACTGGATAGTTTGGGTTATCAGCCCACTCTAGACAATGTAATGACCAAAGAGGGGCACCATTGATTCCAAACTCTCTGAGCACAAATCGAATGGGGCATGGTAAGTTTCAGACCTACTGACTGAGAGATGGCAAGTTTCAGATTTACCGACCGAGAGAGGATATGGCAAGTTTCGGACTTACCGAACGAAAGAGGATGTGGCAAGTTTCGGACTTATCGATCGAGAGAGGATTTGGCAAGTTTCGGACTTACCAACCGAGAGAGGATATGGCTAGTTTCGGTCTTATCGACCAAGAGATGGCTAGTTTCAGACTTATCGATCAAGTGATGGCAAGTTTCGGACTTACCGACCGAGAAGGGATATGGCAAGTTTCGAACTTATCGTCCGAGAGATGGCATGTTTTGAACCTACCGATCGAGAGATGGCAAGTTTTGGACTTACCAACCGAAAGAAGATATGGCAAGTTTCGGACTTATCGATCAAGAGAGGATATGGCAAGTTTCGGGCTTACCGACCGAGAAGGGATATGGCAAGTTTCAAACTTACAGACCAAGAGATGGCAAGTTTCGAACTTACTGATCGAGAAGGGATATGGCAAGTTTCAAACTTACCGACCGAGAGAGGATGTGGCAAGTTTCAGACATACCGACCGAGAGAGGTTATGGCAAGTTTTGGACTTACTGACCGAGAGATGGCAAGTTTCGGACTTACCGACCGAGAGAGGATATGGAAAGTTTCGGACTTACCGATTGAGAGAGGATATGATAAGTTCCAGACTTACCAACCGAAGGGAGATATGGAAAGTTTCAAACTTACCGACCGAGTAGGGATATGACAAGTTTCGGACTTACCGACCAAGAGATGGCAAGTTTCGAACTTACTGACTGAGAGAGGATATGGCAAGCTTCGGACTTACCGACCGAGAGATGGTAAGTTTCGAACTTACCGACTGAGAGAGGATATGGAAAGTTTCGAACTTACCGACTGAGAGAGGATATGGCACGTTTCAAACTTACTGACCGAGAGATGGCAAGTTTCGGACTTATCGACCAAGCGATGGCAAGTTTCGGACTTACCGACCGAGAGATGGCAAGTTTCAGACTTACCAACTAAGAGAGGATATGGCAAGTTTCAGACTTACCAACCGAGAGAGGATATGGCAAGTTTTAGACTTACCGACCGAGAGATGGTAAGTTGACGGATGTTAATCGGATAGTTTGGGATATCAGCCCACAGGTGAGTTGACAGACTCATTACTGGTTAGTTAGGGTTATCAGCCCGCTGGTGAGTTGATAGACTCATTGCTGGATAATTAGGGTTATCAGCCTGCTCTGGCAAGGGCATGACAGGATATCAGACCTATCAACCGAAGGGGGAAGAGTTTACCAAGCGGGATATGCTTTAGTCCTCGCACGAGGCCTAGAAGAAGATGAAAACAAGACTTGTTTGACTAGAAAAAGTCCAGTAGAGCAGATGTTGCCGAGATTCGTCCTTTTGGAGCAAATCCGGGACAGGAACACCTAAACGTCGTCCGATGTCTAGATGGAAACAAGACTTGCTCGACTAGAGCAAGTCCAACAAAGCAGGCTGGATTCCGCCCTACCTAGTACAGAAGTTTATAAATACTTCATTCGTCCAGGCCTAGGCAACAAAACGAAATTCTTGACTATTATCTAGGTAATCCCCAGTGCCAAGTCGATAGGTAGAAGAAAGCAGCAATTTGACCCAGTTAAGCACATGTTGTCGTAATGGCGATTTCTACTCTGCATCAATCAATAAGCAACGAAACAAGCTGGCCAAAAGTGTTCCGATGAATTTTATTATAACAGTCAATGAAGTGATTACATGCATTTCAACTTGCAATGAACCAGTAGCATGATGCGAATATCAAGAGTCTGCACCGTCCCTTGATCTCTTTGAGCCTAGAACTTTGGTAAAAATTGTATGGCTTGGAGCAATACTGCAGATTGGCTAGGTTTCTTCAACTTCGGCTTCATAATTTGCTGTGCAACCCTTCCCCTCTGTGACTGCGAGATCCTTCGATCGTACGGAGCCACTAAGTAGGCGAGATAGCTCCTTAGTCATAGCATAGGAACTTAGAGGGTACTCCTGGAACTAGGCTGGCATTAGCCCTTAAACAAGGGAATCATGTTGATAGCCAAACTGCCGCATCACATGAACTGGGTGATACTCAACTCCACCAGTCTGCCTCGGTAGGATGATAAGCTGCATATTGGCTGAATTGAAGAAAGCCTCAAAATTATGAGTGGTTGAAGGATTGATGCGCCATATGACTTTGTCTTCTGTCAAACCTTTCAACAGCTCATATTCCATGCGAACCGAGGTGAGCGTGCAAGCATGACTGCTTTGACAGTAGGATTTGAAGGCCGACCGTTGCGGGTATAAGACTTCTACACCCAGATGAACAGCCAACCACACCTGAACAAAAGCTATACAGTCATAAAAGTACTGGCAGCATTGCAGTGACCGGTCTAAAACCCAGTAAGTTTCTGTGAAGATAACTAGGGCCAAGTCTATCTGACAGGTGATCACTGCTAAAGCAATCTTGGTGACCTCAACGTTCATGACCGTCCGACCAGGGTTGAAAACCAACTCTCCTAAGAAGCAGACAACAAAGCCTTTCAACCATAGCTCATCGCCCACGGAGGTGTGCATTCCAGCCACCCTGTCAATGTAAGTCAGCTGTAGCATGGGAGAATGTCTGTCTGAACAGATAAGTTGACGACTACAATCGCCGATTGACAGGCCAGTCAGTTCACTCAAGACTAAGGAATATCCGTCGCGCCGCATAAACACGATAGGTCCCAGGAACTTCTGCAAACAACACACTTTATGGACCTCCTCCAAAGTAGGAGTCAGTTTGACTCTCCCAAAGCAGAATACATGATGGGCTGGCTTCTAGAAGCGAGTAGCTGCACACAAGAAGTATTAAGGTATTTTTGTCTACTTGGATTATTAAATTCTAAAGGCACCCTTTTCTTATTTGTGTCATGATTTAAGGTATTTTTCTGCACCAACTGCATCAAAAATAGTTGTATTCAGATCTAATTTGTGTAAATCAGAATGGCCTCCAAGGAATCCTATGTGAAGAATCTCAGTAAAACCTTCGAAAAACTTGACGAAAGGAACTACATAGTGTAGGCATAGAGTTTCAAGACATTTCTAACCGCTCATCGTAAGATCAGACATCTCACTCAGCCTCCTCCTGATGTAAAGGATGATGCCTACGAAGATTGATTTGCCAAGGATTCAACCACTGTCACCTAGATGGTGAACAATATGGAATCATCCGTTGCTCAAGAGGTGATATTTCTGCATCTTACAAAGAAAATTTGGAATACCTTGAAGAAAATATACAGATATTATCAAAATAGTTCTAAGGTTTTTAAGATATATGAGCAAATCTTCACATTGAAGATGGATGACAATTCAGTACAAGAGCACTTCTCTTTACTTCGATCTCTCCTTGAGGAGCTTGACTTATATCATCCATTGTCAGACATTGCAATAATATGTCGATATCGTGAGGAGCTCGCAATTTCTACGTATCTTTTTGGTCTGACTTTGGAACTTTGATCTCAAGTCCAGGATTAAGTTCGGGTTCAGATTCTACTCCTACCTTGGAGAGTACATTTGCTCAAGTTCTTCGCATCCTACTGGTACATCCACGTCTACATTGGATCACTCAACTATGATTACCACTCACGATCGTAGTCGTAGTCGCAGTTCTGACAGAGGACGTCAAGGACGAACCGATGACAAAGGTCGTACTTCATGTGAACACTATAATCGCACTTACCATAACCATAAGTCTGATCGCTATTGAAAAAAGTTAGGAAACCAAATTAGGCACAAGTTTCTACAGACATATAGGATACTTCTGTAGCTATTTCTACTATTAGTGCATCTCCAGTGACACTCCCTCAGGAAAAGTACGCTTAGTTTCTTAGTTCAAAGAGACTCAAAATTCTACAAAGATGGCATCACATGCTACTACTTCCACGTCAGGTATTTCTAATCTAATAACCTCTAGGGACAGTTCTTAGATGATTGATTCAGGAACATCCTCTCATATGATAGGTAGTCGTGACCTTTATTCTCGTCTATCTCAGTTATCCAATATTAAATCAACGTTCATTGCAGATGGCAAAACTTGTTGTGTTTCTGGACAATGCACAGTTTGTGCTACGTCTCAATCAACATTGGACAAAATTCTTTGTACCCGAATTTCTAATTAATCTTATGTCAATTAATTCAATTATCAAACATCTTAATTACTTTGTGACATTCTTCCCTTTTTACTGTACTTTTCAGGACTTATAGACGAGGAAAAAGATTGATTTAAGATATAAAAAAGGTTAAGGGATCTACTTACTTGTGAAGGGACACGACATGATTTTACACTGTGTGAGTTGCGATTTTGGAACACTAATACAGGCTTTTAGGTTCTAGTCCAAAGAAAACTTTGATTTTGTGATTGTGGTTTTCTAAGCATGAAAACAAATGTCGATGCGTGTCAGCGAAATTTCACCGACACGTATCAGAAGACGGAACTACAAAAACGATATGCTTAGGTATGTCGCGAAGTACCTGATTTCCGTGGAGATGTCGACGCATATCGTAGTGTCGGTGGATATCAGGTGTTTTCTACACGTAATCACTCCGACACGGACGACATGCCTTCCCCACAAGTCGACAAAGACGACATGTGATCCTCTGGCCTCTGCTCCAGCCACTGCACCCGTGATCTACTCCATCCCAATACCCGTGATCTGCTCGATCGCTTACTCGGTCTTTAAAATCAGTAGCTGAAGTTCCAGTCGACCCACCGATCTCCAAGACTCTAGCCTCTGCTCTGCAACCTACCTTCGTCATCCAGCGTCGTCCGCCCATCGACCGTTGAGCCTCTCCTACGTCGTTCATCGATCTACAGGTCCAACCCCTTCTCGAGCTTCATTGTCCAGTCCTTGCTCCTTTGATCGCCGATCGCCAGCCCCTTCTCCAGCATCATCACCCCCGAGTCTCAAGCCCCAGCCCTTCTCGTCAGTCGTCATGCGCCCCTTCTCCAAGTTAATAACATACATAACTTATGTTATTAACTTATGTTATAATATTAATAATAGTTATGTTATAATAATAGTTATTAACTTATGTTATGATATGTTATTAAATTATATTATGTTATAAAAATATTATGTTATAAAAATATTATGTTATGTTATGTTATGTTGCTAATAATTTATGTGTAAAATTTTGTTTGTTATTTTATAAGTTATAACTCATGTTATTATATGTAAAGTTGTGTGTGTTATTTTAAATTTTTTTTTTGTAATTTTTCAGTAGTTACTCCTCAAGTTTAAAAAATAATGTTTATTTCAATTTTATAAAATTAATAATAATTTGATATTTTAAATCTTTTGTAATGTTATTTCTTTTGTTTATTTCAATTTTATAAAATCAGTAATAACTTGATATTTTATCAGAGTTCT